>JARUPZ010000019.1:1045622-1275612 GCA_031213475.1 Nereocystis luetkeana
AGTCGTCTGACCATAGACCTTCGCATCCCTACAATGCCGGGACGGGGGGCGCGATCAACCCAACGATAGGGGATAACGGGCGGCGGCTTATTGAACGCACGTAGTAACAAGAGCGTTCAATTCGCGACCGCGAGGCCTCTGGTTTGGCACTGTTGTAGTAGTTGTTGGTACTGTAGGTTCGGTGGTGGCGTGGTCTTCGCTGTGGTCGTCATCATCGTTGCCGTAGCTATTGCTGCTGCTGCTGTTGGTGGGGGTGATGATAGCGGGGGCAAGGTACCAGGCGGAAAAAAACTACGTGCCTTCCTGTCCCCTCGGAAGGCGCCGAACCGAGTGCTCGCGGGCACACATGGAATCCCGTCACGAAAAGGATGTTTTTTTTCCACTGCCAGCGCCCGGCCCCGTGCGAGGGTCGAGTCGACGAAATGAACCTCCCAACAATCTCGCATCAGTCTTTCACGAAGCGGCGGGAAAAACGGAAGTCACACGCCGCGCGCGTATGTACGTCATGCACAACGCATGCTCAACGAAGAGACATACACGCAACAAAAAACAGCCCCCCCCCCCCCGATGCAGAGGACCTGTTTACCCACCCGCCCACTCACCCTCCTTCCTCGGCGACAACAACAGCTCACCAGATTCGGATTGGCAGTGAACCCCTTCGAGATAACGGCAGGAGCCTTCTTTGCTCGCGCTGGCCTCGAGCCCGCCGCCCCCCGCCCCCCGCCCCCGCCCCCACCTCCACCCCCTCCGCCGCCGCCGCCTCCGCTGCTGCAACGGCCGCCGCCTCCGCCTCCGCTGCTGCCGCCGCTGCCGCTTCCGCCGCTGCCGCCGCCGCTATCGCTCCCGCCCTCGACCCCGCCGCCGACACCGGTCTCCCACGCCTCTGCTCGGTCGGCTCGGGCCCCCCTTCCCGCTCCAGCACGAAGACCGTCTTGCCGAGGGAAATACGGTCCCCGTGAGCACCCGCGACCCACTCCGGCTCTCGAGGGACGGGGATCGGGAAGAATTTTTGTTTCGGTGGTGGCGGCGTCGTCGTCGTCGTCGGTCGTGCGGGCGAGGCGGGTCGCTGAGGCGGCGCCTCCAGCGTTGGCCGTAATCGGTGGGTCTTTCCCCCCCAGCCCCGCCGGTCTAGTCCGCACCCCCCCCCCCCCCTGCCCCTCCCCTTTCTCCCCCCCCCCCCCCTCTCTCCCGTCACATGCCCTTCCCCCAGCCCCCCCTTCTCTTCCTCCTCCTCCTCCTCTTGCCCCCCCCCTCCCCGCCGCCGCCGCCGCCGCCGCCGCCACCACCGCGGCTACCGTGTTTCCAGTTCCCGTGAGGGGTTTCCCCCTAGAGGCGGTAGCGGTAGCTGCAGTGCTGGTCGGGGCAGGCTTGGTGATCACGGCCCCGTGCTTGCTCCCGAGGTCACTCACGCGGAAGCCCGACTCCACGGAATTCACGATCCGCAGGTGGGACTTGCTGACCTGTGCTCAAAGAAGATGGGGGTAGCCCGCGGAAAGGGGGGGAAGGTAAGGCGGGGGGGAGTGCGGGTGGGGGGGGGTGGGAGGAAGAGGTGTTGGTGGTCGTAGGGAGTCGCTGTTCGGATAACGAGCCATCGTCTCAGTACATATACAGCGGAAAAAAAAAGCACGGTGATACCGTACCGTTATGCAACGGACACCAAGAAGGCTGCCCCAGAGTCCGCACTCAACGTCACCCCCTCCCGCTCCCCCGTTCGCTCACCCCACCCCACCCCAGCCCACCCCACCCCTCCTATTATTCGCCGTGACCCCAGCCCCGGCTGTTGCGAATACATGATACATACTGTAGTACCCTGGTAAGTTTCAAAAAAAAAAAACGGAGTTCTCAGTGACTTTAGTTTCAGGGCCCTTGTTAAGGAAAAAATACAAATGTCCAAAATCCCCTGTTTTTGGAGTCCCCGGCGACTTTTCTCGCAGCTTCAGTAGGTCTGTCAGGGGTACTATTCCAAGCTTCACAGATCCCAATCTTTTCGGCTCTTTTTTTCAAAGTCTGATGAATCATCCCGGTCCAGGGTTCGCCCCCAGCGCCCGAAATCAAGAACGCCTCACCATCTCATCTTTCACCACGATCCCGGCGAGGTGCTGGCTGCGCCCGATCACCACGTTGCTCCCGCAGCCGATCTCGAACCGTCTGCCCGCCGCGAGGGCCTTGCTCTGCTTCACTACGAGCGCGTACGTGCTGCCTCCGCCACCAGACGCGTCCCCCCCCCCCCCCCCCCCCCCCCGCAGCCGCCGCCTCCTCCCGCTCGGCTGCCGCCGCCGCCGCCGCCGCTGTCGTCGCCGCCGCCGCTGCCACCTGCGCTGCCGCCGACGCTCTCGCCGCCGCGTTCGCATCGCCGCGTCTACCGTTAACGTGGCTTTCAATTTTTGCTCTCGCCTCGGTGACGGCTGCTGCTGCTGCCGCTACTGCTGCCGTGGTCGGCCTCAGCTGCCGGGTTCCGGTGGACGGGGGCGCGTGCCGGTCGCGCCACCTGCGCAGGCTGTGTGGTGCCGTTCGTTCGTTTGTTCGTTTGTTCGGGAGAGCGCACGTGCGGCAGGAACGAATTGAAACGGGAGGGAGGGACGGAGGGACGGAGCGAAGTTTCGTCAAGCCAGCACAAAGGGCACGGTGCGGAGGGCATGGCGCGGCGAGGTGGGGTGGGAAGGGTTTCAGCCAGCGATATTTTTCGCCAGCCCTGCTCCGGGACAGTGGGTCTGCGGGAGAGTTCACTGTTGTCTGTCCGTCTGTCGTGTCTGCCTGTCTGGAGCAAGATTTTCACTGCCGCCTCGGCAAGGGCAGAACGAGAAGGATGCTTGTTTTGTGCTACTGTAGCTCTTTTCTCTTTTATTGTTTTAGTTTCTGTTTTCCGCTTTTGTTGCTGTGTTCGCTTTCATTTTTGCTGTCAATAGATCTGTTTTTGGTCTTTGGCTTCGGTGGCGTTTTTTGCTGTTGTTGCCTTTGCGTTTTTTTTTTTTGCCCGCCGATTTCTTCGATTTTCGTCGGCTCTGATGGACCCGACGCTTGCGAAGTCCGCAGCAACGCAGTCGCCCGTGTCTTCGGTAGCATAACACGTGATCCAGAGGCTATTATAAACAAATACAGCAAAATATACTCGTACAGTAGACAGAGAATCCCATAAACACCCGGCCAGACAAGACAGACAGGCAGGCAGACAGGCAGACAGACAAACAGACAAACAGACAGACAGACAGACAGACAGACAGACAGACAGGCAGACAGACAAACAGACAGACAGACAGACAGACAGACAGACAGACACAGACAGACAGACCAGACACAGACAGACAGACAGACGGGACAAACAGACGGGACAAACAGACACGACAGACAGACACGACAGACAGACAGACAGACAAGACACACAAACAGACAGACACAGACAGACAGACAGACCAGACAAACAGACGGGACAAACAGACACGACAGACAGACAGACAGACAAGACACACAAACGAGACAAGCAGACAAGACAAACAGACACGCATGCAGACCTACAAACTTACATGCAGACTGGCATACACTCATGCATCTAGACGCACATCTGCACACATACAGACGGAGATATGTCTTCCATTGGCCGTGGCGTCCAAGCCCACAGTGCCTCACCTCGCGTGATACACCCGGACGTAATACTCCAGCCAGACGCTGGCGGCGCCCCTACCGCCATCCTCCTCTCCCCCTTCGCCTTCCTCCTCCTCTTCCTCCTCCTCTTCCTCCTGCCCCCCCCCTTCTCCATGAAACGGGTCTTCCCCGCTGTCGATTGACCACAGCGCATACGCCTCCATCGGCGTTCCAGAGCAAGGGTTAGTCGCGTGAAGCCGAGCGCCGCGCCGCGCGCCTAGCCCGACCTCCGCCGCCGCCGTCCCGACGCCGACTCCGAGCCCCCTCCCGTGCTGTATTCTGGCCCCGATGCGGCGCCGCTTGCGGCCAAGGCAGAACACGGCGTTAGCGCGGCAGACCTCGGGAGCTGCGGCCCCAACTGCGCCGAGCCGCACACCTCCCCCCCCCTGCTCCTCCTGCTCCTCCCATTTCTCCCCCTCCTCCAACCCCCCCCCTCCCTCCTCCTCCTGCTCCTCCTCCCGCTCCTTCCCCCCCCCCACTCCCATCTCCTCTTCCTCTTCCTCCTCCTCCTCCTCCTCCTTCCCCTCCTCCCCCCTCCTCTTCTACATCCATTCCTGTCGCTTCCCCTTCTTGAGGCTGACCGTCGTCGGCCCTACCGCTCTGCGTCTCCGGCTCGAACGTCGGCCGCCGCAAAAAGTCGCGCACCAGCTCGGCGCACTCCGTCTTCCCGTTGGCCAGAGCAGCCTGAAGCGCGGTCTCTCCCTCCCGGTTCCGGAGGCGGGGGTCGGCCCCGCGGACGAGCAGCTCCAGCGCGGCTCCTGCCGACCGGAGCGATCGAACACAGCGACGGCAAGCAGGTGGCGGCAATACGTGAAGACAAATTAGGTGATGGCGGGAGTCGATGAGCGCTGGGGAGGGGAGGAGGGGAGTAGCGGGGTTTGGTGTGGTGTGGTGTGGTGTGGTGTGGTGTAGTGTGGGGTGGTGTGGGGTGGGGTGGGGTGGGGTGATGTGGTGTGGGGTGGGGTGGGATGGGGGGGGGTAGGGGGGGGGGGGGGGGGGGGGGGGGCATGGTGTACGCACGCACGATGCGACGGAATTCACACATCCGTTCTGGGGCGCGACGCGACCCGAAGGTCCACTAGATGAAATATGACAAGATGACATATCAAACCTTGACAGATGATATCTGGTGCTAGCACCTTTTACGTGGTGATACCGAACTTCAGATCAACAGCGATTGATGTGAGAAGACGAGTCACAGGAGGCCGAAGGGATGCCCCGCAACCGCAGCGAGAACAGCATCTCTCCTTCACTTAAACATAGTATAACAACACACGAAAAAACACGAAAACATTAATAGAAGCTCAAGATTTTCTGATGAGTGCTACTAATAACACACAGACAAACCCGCCACAGATTTCCACCCCTCCCCCCCCCCCCCCCAAAAAAAAAAAAGAAGGTCTACAACAACATCCTCACCCGCAGCCCCTTCGTAGCAGGCGTAATGCAGTGCCGAATATCTCCCTCTCTCATTCCCCGCGTTCAACCCCCCCCTGCCCCCCCCCACCGCGCGAGCCGCGTCGGCCAGAGCCGCACAGCAAGCCGTCCGCCCCTGCTTCGCGGCCTCCATCAACGGTGTGCGCCCACCAATCGACGACCGCCCCAGCCCTAGCCACCTCGATACGTCCACCCCGTCGCTCTCAGCTTCCGCCAGAAGCGTCAGTAACGGCTCCGGCGAGTCTCCGTCTCGGAGGAGGCCGGTGACACGGTGGACCAGGGCGGCTTCGCGGCGGGCGGTGACGGCGGCGGAGGGAGGGGGGCGGTCGCCGGCGGTCCCGGGCGGGGGTGGCTCGCGATGAGTTTCCTGTCGATGCAGGGAAGGAGGAGGAGGAGAGGGGCAAGGAGGACGAGTAGGAGGAGGAGGACAAGGGTACTGGTGAGGATAAATATAGGTATACGGGCAAGGATAGTATAAAAGGATGGGCATACGGATAAGGATAAGAAGGAGGATGGGGAGTAGGATAGGAATACTAACAATTAAAAGGATATAAAGGTGGTCATGCGCCAACGAATGAGGGTACGGATACTGATAATGACGTAACCATAAGGATAAGGACCATGATAAAGGACGAGGACAAGCATAAGGACAATGACGAGGATAAGGATAAGGACAAGGGTGAGGATAATGATAAATATAAGGACAAGGAGAAGGAAGAGGATAAGGGCAAGGATAGGAATAAAGATAATCACAAGGAAACTAGAAAAAAAGAAAAAGGGGCACGGACAATGACACAAGGAGAAATGCATAAATGTAAGGACGAATATACGGAGAAGGAAGGGGACAACGGAAACTGATGAGGATTACCAGTATGGCTTCAGGATGATGGCATACAGACAAGGACACACTCATATTAAGGAGGAGGAGGGGGAGGAGGAGCAGGAGGCCTCTGTGTTGGCCGCTCGAGTGTCAATCAAGCAACACAAGAAACGACACGCGTTCAACGGGGTTGCGCCGCAGGCAATGACCACGTATGAAACTACGCAGGGGGTGGGGGGGGGGGGTAAGGTTTTTGCACACAACGACGCTACTGCCGCTTGCGCTCTTGTTTGGGAAAAACAAATACTTAGGGCAGTACCTAACTGTGATCATCATATGACCATCGTGAGTCAACCAAAACCAGCCGAACCCAAAATAACGGGCGTACCGGTTGAGTACAAGCAGCACCTCCGACAGAACCGACTGTTCTTTCAGTGTACAGTAAGTTGAAGGCATCCATCCTTCCCTACACCGGTACCAGGTGCACCTATGAATACAAGTGCCTGCCTGTGCGACGACGTTCCATGGCTTGTCACCTCATACGTACAGGTACCGACCGGGGTGGTGTCCTGTATTCTGTAAAATAGTACATTTCTTGGGCTAAGAGCTAAGAGCTAAAGAGCTCAAAACAAAACTACTACAGCACTATTGCGGGGGACCACAGTAAATAGGACCTAAGGTATAGACAAAAACCTATAAATTTCAGTATTTTTCCTATTAATAACAATATTTGGTTCTATTTACTATGGTCCCCCAGTAACCCCCCCGTCTGCCCGCGCTGCACCGTGCACTGCAACCGGCACATTAATCGTGTACTCGAGTATAGTATCGTTCAAATGCGTTTTCTACTGCTTGTTGCACCACGTACCCACGCACGTATATACGAGGTGCAATTCGTGTATTTCTATCCTCGAACTTGCACTCGTACGTCTCATGGACTACCTACCCACGATGGACTTTTCAAGTATAATACGTTCCACAGCAGGCATGTCGAGAGGTCTACTCTGCTGTGGTTCCAGATGTCATCCGCTGCTGCTGCACTGCTGTACCACCGCTAGACATCCAGACAGTCAGCCAGACAGCCAGCCAGCCAGACAGCCATAACTCTCCACTCACCGAGTGACGTCCTTCAGGCTGCTGCTCTATGTCCACATCCCTCGTAGCTGCCGCATCGACGGCCGTCACCTGTCCCGCGCCGAGGATCACGGCTTCCACCCAGGACATGCCGGCCCCCTCTCCGTGTGCGCCCGCGAGGGCCTTCCTGTTTTCCATCTCTACTTCGCCCAGGAAGCCATCGTTTATTTCTCCGTCCTCCATGCTCACTGTATAGCTACAGTAGTAGAGCAGAAGCTATCGCTGCTGCCACTGCTGCCGTAGTGCCTCTACTCTTTTGAAGCAACCCAGCACCGGAAAAGCTTCGTTGATTGCTGTTCAGCAGTTCAGAGTAATGCTGAGTGCAATTGTCGCAAGTACCTGTATACCAGCTATAGCAGAGACTGCAATTTGGAAAAGGCTACGATGTAACGTATCGTAGCGTGGTAGCGTTCTAGATGGAAGCGGCTGGGCTGTGCAGCGGATATTCTTCTGCGACACACCGGATGCCCTCCCCTGAGCAACTCTGTTTGCTCAAGCGTCCAGTCCCGAAAATAGCCAACACAGCGGCAGCGCCCACGTCGAAGCTGGTGGATTTCTGAGACGTTTTCTTCAAAGGGTTTGCTAGAGAGTATATATGGTACATGTTTTTCAGGTTGGGGGCACGGGGCATGATGAGAAGAGCCTGCACCGCCGCGCTGTCATGTCAAGCAAAAACAGCAGATGCTTCCCAGATATCCCCGCTCACGCCCGTGGTGCTGCATCATAGCAGCCGCTACAGCGTTCTTCCCTGGCTGCTTGTTCGCGTTCATCCCGCAACCACAGTGCGATGGACCGCGATTGAGACCGCAGCCTATACCAGATCTCACCAAGCCAGCAATATTTTCCAGTACTCACGCCGCCCATACTCGCAGCAAACGTTGGAGCAACGTGCTCGGTGTGAGCGTGAGCTCTGCTCTAACCGCAGAATGGAAGAGCGCCGTCCTGCCCTTCGCTCTCCCCGAGATATACAGATGCTCATCTCCGGCGGAGTCGCTGGAGAGAGGAGATTGGTTCAAGCTCATCTGCGGCGCATCGTTTGAGGTACAGTACGTACAACACCAGGCCGACCGACCTTCCATTCGGGACTGTCAGTTTTTTAGAACATCTTGAACGGAAATGCGGCACGTGGTACGTATCATCAGGTAGAGAGTAGTACCAGGTGCCACATGGTCAAGACCTGATGCGTTTTTCTGTACCTGGTATGCGCTGCCACAACAGCTCAGTTACTGACAGCAGCAACAACTGTTGGTCTTGTATCAAACAGGTAGCTCATGGAGTATTGGATGTAGTCGTAGTACACCCGTCCTACATTCCGATATTCCGATCAGCACTATTACGGCTGAAATCTGCTCGCGATAAAAATGAAGGCACGTACCGTAGCGAGAAGGGGGGAGAAGAGCCTGCTATGTGACCCCGGATCTGAGTTACGAGTGGGAAGGAGAGAGAGAAGAAGATGTGCGAAGATAATAAATGAGATGAGCGAAAAAAAAAAAAAAAAAAAAAAAAAATAGGACCAAATCTTGTTCGTAAAAATAGCAAATATATAGGTTTTTGTATATACCGTAGGTCCTATTTAATATGGCCCCCCGAAATACAAGTGCCGGAACTCGCAGCTCTCAACGTACCTGCGGCACTTTTGATGTGAAATACCGCTCTGGGCGTAAATATAAGGAGCGTTTGTGCACAAGTACGAAGACCCAATGACCCTTATATTTACGACCAGAGTAGTGCTACAGTAGCACTGAAGTTCGTCTCTATGTTGGTAATACATTACCACTCTGGCCGCGAATATAAGGAACTTTTGGTATTGATATTAGTGTGTAAAAGGTCCTTATATTTCCGCCCAGAGTGGTACCAGACAAATGCAACCTCTACGGCAGGAGATGGGCAAGCCCCCTCCGTCTCGAAAGGGATGCGGTCAATGGTCAAATGACTCATCAAGACGAGCAACAAATGAGTACCCCCCCCGGCAGAGATGAGGGAAATAACCGAATGTGACATGGAGGAGTTTGGTACACTAGATACGTAGCAGCGAGAAAACGATCGCTATCCTATGATGGGAGATAGATGGTGACCACAGGCCGCGAAACAGGGAGGGGATAAGATTAACAGAAAACAACTATGAAATATATGGAAACAACCCCATGAGCGCCCAAATGTTGGAGGTGTCTCTATTAGGAGTAGGAACGGTGCTCAGTCTAGAAAGGGATGCGCTGTCAATGGTCAAATGACTAAGGCAGGCAACAAATGAGTACGCCCCCCCTCTCCCCCTATTTTTTATAGGTTGGGTTGGCGCCGGTTGGCAACGACACTGTAAAAACATGCCGCTTACTACGTGAGCTAGACAACCAGGGTACCGTTTTTTTTTTTTTTTTTGGCGGTCGCCCACAGCTGGTTGTCGAGTTAGATCGTTTGTACGAGGTAAATAACCTTTACTCCGCACAATAGGGAATGATCGTATCACGTAGTGTTCAAGGTAAGGCACCCAAGAGGCAGTTACATAGTACCCCCATTGCTGTCTCTGGAAATGCCTACACCGGAAATTAAATCAACTCATTGAAGCTTTCGTCCATATGCAAGTCCGCCTCAAAAGCGGTTCTTAGCAGGGTGCAGCTCACCCTTCATGCGACTCGCCAGCCACCTCACGGCGCTTCGCGCTTGGTGCAAGCAATGTCTGCCTGGTCGGTGAAAACCCGACATGCTCCGTCCCGGCATTGTAGGGATGCGAGGGTCTATGGTCATACGACTACGGCCATGCATGAGATCGAGTACATATCTCCTATCGAGTACCCCCCCCCCCCCCCCCCCCCCCCCCCGCGCGCGCCCTCCACCGCCGCCGTGTAAAATGGATGTGATGTGCCTCGCCGCTCGAGCAGGACCTTCCCGCGGTTCGCAACTTGGCGCTCGTCTACACCTTGGCGGGTGTGGACTGCATCGACGTCGCGGCGGAAGAAGCGGTCATCGAGGCCGCCAGGTGCGTTCTTCGCCGGGACGGTTGGCCCTCGCACTACTGATAGCTGTACATATTTGCGAAAAATAACATCCTGCAGTATATTCCAACTACCAGGTATTAATAAGTGTTGTCCCCGAAAACGTGGGTACAGTTCTCAAAATCAACTCGTTTTCCAGCACGACTCAGCCCCCAGTCACGCGGGAGCGGGAGCAGGCGAGCAGGCACGCACGCACGCACGCACGCACGCACGCACGCACGCAGGCAGGCATTGTTTATTGTTCACGAGATGAGTGTCTGCTCTCGGTACTCGTCCCACCCGCCCTATAGGTAGAACTACGGAAGGTATTGCTGTGCCCTCTGCGCGTTGGCGCTGCGGCATACGTCTGTGCAGGCGTCGCGCAGGGAATAGCTTACAGTGCGTGAGCACGTGATTCCGAGGATGGCACTGTCGGCAAGCGTGCGTGCGATTCACGGCGCCCGACGCCCTCCCGTGCGCAAAATCCTACGTTCGTTGGTGCCGTTCACCCTTCCTCTCTTGTTTGCGAAAGGCTTTGCCGCTGTTGTCGCGCTGCCACTAACCACACACCGGTCTTTTTTTTCTCTTGGTTTTGCCTCGGTCCGATTGGGCGACGTGCGGTGTGCGTTGTGCGGGGTGCATTTCATGGGGGGTCGGCCTTTTTGCCCTTGTTTACCTGTCAGGGACGGCGTCCTTGCTGCTAGAGTCTTGGGCGAGACGATAGGGGCGCCGGTGCGGGCACCATGGTTGATGATGAGCGTGAACGACGACGAGGAAGACCCTCACTTCCGGAAGGCCGTGTTCGACCCCTCCCTCTGCCCCAGCGGTGAGAGGCGCGGGACGGGCGGTAGCGGTGGCGGTGGCGGTGGCGGTGGCGGCAGTGGTGACGTTGGCAGCGACGTCGGAGTTGGCACGCGAGCGGATGCTCCTTCCGCCAGCGTTTAGTGGTAGACGGTTCCTTTTCTTGGTATGGTTGGACGGGGGGAGGGGGGCAAAGGATTTTGGCGGCCAATGTATGGTTTCCGTCGGCCCTTAATATACGAAGAGACCGGTCTATGAAGAGAACGATCGAACGGTCTGTACGTAGTACAGCTGCACAACCATGTCATATCACGGAGATATTTCTTATCCGTGTTTTGCGGTGACCACAGGATGGCCAAAGCAAACACACACGTACTCATGCACACACGCACGCATGCACGCACGCACGCACGCGCACACAACCAAAGTGAACGATACAAACTATTTTACCGGCGGTTCCGTGCCAAACAAGCTGCAGCCGACGCCCTTATCCGGTCGCTAAACCCCGATGTCTATCGACCCACCCGTCCCCCGCCCTTGGTTCTTCTCCGCTGGTCGTAGACTGCCCACGACCGTGCGAAATGGTCTGCCCCGCCGACGCGGTGGTGTTTCCGGACTCGGCCCCACCCCCTCCACAGAGGGCTATCATGGTGGCGGAACTCCTGGGCGCCAGCGCTGGGTACTTGTTTTGTCTTTGTTTTTCTCGGGAGGTGATGATCGGGGGAGATAAATGGGGGGTGGGATTATACTGAAGCTGCTGTTCTTGTACGCGCTGTGTTTTTTTTTCGGAAAGATATGAGACGCGATTTCCTTTAGCGTCGGGAAGACAAAATTCTGTCTCGGCTGCTTTTGTTTTTGTACTGTTGATAACAACGTTTTTTCGATGAGGTTTTGGAAAGGCCAGGCGGCCGCTTGTTCGCGGTGTTCTTCATACCGCTGCCTTCACGCCTCTGCCCCGTCAACACCAGCGCACGCGGGCTCTTTCGATAGGCGCACGCGAAGAGTCCCCACGTTTTCGGGTATTCTCTCCCCAACCCCTCCGGTTGCGCGTATGGTTATGCCTCGTGCAACTCCACACGTACATGAGCGGCGTTGCGCTCTTTCGTCTGCAAAAGTTTTTTTCAAGACCGAAATTAAAAACTTTGACACTGCGAGTACTGTAAGGGTAGTTTTTTTTCCTCCCCACTTCGTGTTACACTTTTTCTTCGGAGGCAAGTGCTCCCTTTTTAGTTATTTTTCGCTCGTTTTTTCTGCAGCGGAGGCGTGTGCGGGCCAAGATGCTACGGGTGTGGAAGGTGCATCACCGTGTGTCCTCCGGGCATCATTAGGGCCGAGAAGTACATGCGATCCCCGGAAGTGATCCGGGAGTTGCTGGAAAAGGTGGACGCAGTCGAAATACACACCAAGGTGACTCCCTACCACCCTACCGTCCCCCCCTAACTACCCCTCGCCCTACCACCCCCCCCCCCTGCTCCACCCTTCCCCCCTCCCGAGAAGAGCGAAACGCAGTGACGGGTTCCATACCGTGGGCGTGGGAGGGGGGGGAAGGGAGTGACACAAGGTACTAGTTGCTCCCGTTTGGCGGCCAGTCCCCTTTCCGGCGCCGAATCGCTAGTTGATTATCGCAATGGACCGTAGTAAGAGTGGGTGCGACTACACGATTTTGAATATTATCGCCCGAAGGAGAGAGTACGCCTTGTTATGGACCTCATTCCGCTTCCTGCCGCTGATGCTGCCACCGCCGCCGCTGCCGCCGATGCTGTCGCCGCTCCTACTGGCGATGACCATCCCTGGCGGGCGCAATTATTTTCGACGCTGCCGGGGGGGCGTGCTCTTTTTTCCTTTCGCGATGACAGGGAGATCTGGCGCGCTTCCGCGACCTGTGGGAAGAATCGGTAGCTGTCGCCGCGGCTCGGTCCCTCAAGTTAGTGGCTGTCAGTTTTCCGGATCTGGGCGCCGACACGGGCCTCGCCGTCGCGGCCATGAACGCCGTCATGAGCTCACCGATATGCGGGACGGCTAAGGCGGAGACGGAGGCGGTGGAGGACGGAAGGTTGCAGCTGAAAGGCACGACGGATGACGGCGCGGTTGATGCGACCCTGCCGCGTCCGGCTCTCAACGTGTGGCAGGTGCAGTTCTTTTGGACGGAAAGGGCTGGCTGGTTGGCCTTGTTTTCTGATGAATTGATCGGGGTAGAGCTTTCCGACGTATTGGTCGGGTTTGGGGGCGGGGGGGAAGGGGGGTCGCCAGCTACGCTCTTGTGCAATAGCTTGCGTTCGACGGTATTTTCCGCTTGGCAATGGTTCTTGGAATATGGCTGGTGCCAATATGTATGCAACACGGCGGCAAGCGCATTCTTCTTATCGACAGTTTTTTCTTCGCAGATTGTTTATTGTGCATCATCGTTTTCTTGCGCACTCGTGGCGTTTGAGGCGTGCCCTCTAGCACCGACGATCCACCCCCCGCCCCGTCCTCCCTCCTTTCCTCCCTCCCTCCCTTCCTCCCTCCCTCCCTCCCTCTCTCTTAGCATCTCTCCGACGCCGCGACGCCCCAATCAACACTCCCTGCTCTCCCTGCGCTCCGATTTCCTGCCTTGCCAGAAGAGCAGACTAGGCCAGGCCAGACTGACGCCGCGCGCTCTCTCGCCCCCCCTTTTCCCGCCCTTGCCCGGCTGGTCTGATAGACGGACGGGCGCCCGATGAGCGGCGACACTGGCAGGGGGGCCACGACGGCTTGTGTGCGCCTGGCGCAGAAGGTCCTGGCCACAAAAGGTAAAGTGCGACGGGTCATCAGAATTGAAATATTGTCGTTTTCTTGTGGGTTCGCCGTAGCCTCAAGCGGCGGTTTCGGGGAGAGAGAGAGTAGGCGCAGGAAGGGGAACCGGCATTGGCGCGCAATGTGGCGTCGTCGCGTGCTTGCTTTTTATTTCACTGGGCCGACGTTCAAGCATGGGCATGACTTACGCGCTCGGAAGCCGGTGCCGGAGTTTCGTTGTGTGCCCCCGCGCGCGCGGACTGACGCCTTGGGCAAGGACGCATCTTGTTTTATTTTGCCGTGTGTTGCTTAGGGGTTAGGTTTGCACGACCGACTCCCCCGCGACCCCCGCTCGAGCTAGTTAGTTGCCTCTACCCCCGGAAAAGATAAAAGGGTCAGTACACTGTTGGTGTCGTGCATGGCTTGCTCGATTGATGGTGTGTTAGTTGGTTCATTTTGTCCCTCCTTGGGCCAGGTTTGACTTCACGCTATTGATACTTTCACCTCCGCCGACGGTTTTTGTGTTTTTGTTTTTTTCGTACGCGAGTAGTCTCACGTTGGTGCTTCTGCTGCTGCTGCAGTTCCCCCTCGTTAGGTTTCGGTTTGTTTTCTTTTTTTCGCTCTCCGACGAATATGTTTTTGACGACCGTGTTTCCCGCTACATGCGGCCGCCTTATTTGTTCAAGTTTGTACATAGTCGAATGTTTTTCGTTTCGCTTTTGTTCTTTCTTGTTTGTTTTCTTCGGTCACCCTTCCCCCCCCCCCCCCCCCCCCCCCTCCCCCCCCCATTCCCGCTTTTCTCTTTATCTCCTTCCATTCTTCGCCTTTTTATCACTTTTGATCGGAATTTTCGTGACACCTATATGCTTGCCGCCCTGGTAGCTGTGCCCTTCGGAGACGGACAGCACTTCGTACAGCTAGCCGGGGGTACGAACGACCGCACCGCCCCCAAGCTGTTGGAGCTCGGACTAATCGGGAACCGTCAGCAGGCGAGCAAGCGTTTGTCGCTCCTGCATATTATTTTTTTCAAATTCACCAGCGACACCGCATGTTTTTCTAGACGCGTCGTGCTCCACGCCCATAACTAAGCTCCTGTCGGGTGGAGTTTTTTTTATCTTAGACTTACTTTTGATTCTTCGGGAATAGCTTACAAGGTATTGAGCGGTGCCGCATGTGTGTCAGAACAGCACCACCGCGGCTACCGCCACCACCACCACCGTTGCCCCTGTCGCGCGTTAACTTTCTCGCAATTTTTTCCGCCCATGAACCTACCCGAACGTCGATCTGGCAGTCAGTGCCTTTACAATACGATAAGCGAAACTGAAGCCAGCCCCGACTGATATTTGCCGGAGCACTCGGGTGCAGACCCACCCGGCATTCGCCGCAACGCCTCGGCCGAGTATCGCCTCTCGCAACCCCACGCTGTCCGTCTTTATTGTTCTGTGTGTTGTGGTGGTCCTGCCCCCCATGCGTCAGGGGCGGCAGCAGCAGCAGCAGGAACCACGAGGGCAACAGCAGCAGCATGAGCAGCAGCTGGAAGAGAACCCCTGTAACGGCGACATCATTGGAGTAGGCGGCGTCGCGTACGGCGGATACGCGCGCAAGGTTGTGGGTCGCGCGCTGGATCGCTTGCCCGGCGATGGAACTGGGCGCGTGGAAGACCATCCCGAGGTTCTGTCTGCCGCTCTTCAGGACGCGCTTCTGCTCGTGGAGGGGCTCAAGCGCCGTTGCTGAAAGCCCGCGATTTTTTGCCCCGTTTGCGTGTTACGCCGACGGTGTGATTTTTTGTCTCACATCTGTGTGCTGCGGGTAAACGGGTTTGAGCTTGCCCGAAGCGTTGATGTCGCGGTGCTCGCCGTGAAACCGATGGACAGGCGTCCTGCGTGAAGGGCGCACCGCGCTTGTGAGATTGTGAAAAAATAATTGAAGCATTTTACGTTTTGGTTGTCGGGGATCTCTCGCCTTAATGCGCGTGTTCGTAGAATACACTGTTATGGGGCGGCGAGTCCACGTAACGCCTATCTGCATATGAAGGGGAGACAAAAGGCGACGACTACCGCGGTGCATGGGATACCGCGAATAAAATCGCCTCCATGCTTCGCCGCCATCATCGCCATTGTTGCCATCATGGTTGACCCCGTCATCAACACCATCGTCATCGCCGTTGCCGCGATCATGATGGTGATTATTATCACGTGCACCTTCACGATCCTTATGGTCGTGACTTTACACCTTCGCCGTCAGGCGTATCGCAGCATCCATCGGTCCACCGGCCTGGAATAAATGTCCCAATGCGTTTTCAGACTGCTTATAGCATTCACGCGATATTCAGCAACAATCGCTGCGCTTCATTCACGTGCACGCGGCAGTCATCCACACCAGCATGGCAATAACTCATGTCACGACCGTCTGGCTATACAACACCTACCAGGTATATCAAAGCGCTTCTTGACCTGGAATTTACGTCGAAGCGATCCGGCAACGAACCCGTGCGACGCACCCAGCAGGGCCTACGCCTCGTCACGGCGTGGCGAATCCGAAACATGTTTAAGGCCAGGCAAGACACAAGCACACACACACGTGCAAATTGCCCCCCACAACCTCTGCCCCTTTGAGTTCTACGCGACCTCCATCAAGCCGGCCCACCTCTTGCACGACGTACAGCAGCAGCGGCTGCCGCCGCGGCAGTAGTAGCCTACAGCAAAACAGGCGACACGCCCCTCGTGAAACCTACGGCAGTGGTCTGTCGTCATAGCCCCCCCCCCGGCAAGTGTTTGTGGTATCTGTACTGCTGGCTATTGCAACAAAAGGACCAAACGTCGGGCGCGCGCGCGGAGGGGGGCGGTCGCTTTTTTCCCCGCAAAAGTTCTCTCTGCGTGCGCGCGTGTCTCGACCTTGTTTCGTCCGTTCCCGTGGCCACGAAAAACGGACACGCTCATCCATTACATTGTACTTAAACTTTGTAAAAATGTGTGTCATTCTCTGGAAAGACTGCACCTCAATGTCGGTGTGTATCGAACCACGGAGGGCATTTGATGACGCCAGCTATGAAGTCAGAGCGGGATACCGAAGCAGGTGTGGGAATTCGAGTGTCACTCCACTTGCGCACGGGTCATGCCGCCTTATATGCAAGAAACAACACATACGCCTATCGTACTACCGATCGATGATCGACAGGACACCTCCCGGATACTGAGGAGTCACACCGAGCACGTGAACTGCAACACTGCAGCCCTTAAATACAAAACGGAAAAATACATGCTGATAGCCCCCTCACAGCAGGCAGAAAACCCGCCTGTGGCCTGCAATGGCTGCCCGCTACACACTAACTTAGTATCCACGGAGTTACAGCGTCGTGATCGAAAAATCACATACATGCTCAAAATATGCGACCGCCACCACCAATTCGTTTGAAATCTTCTCAGTTCTTCGGCTTACACACTTTGCGCACGGGGCGCGGAAAAAGCCGCGACTGTGTAGCAAAGGCGGCCGAACGCGTGCTCAAACGCCTTCGATGCTGTTGACCCCCCTCTTGCTTATCCATGTACGCCCCAGCTCCTCTCCTTAAACCCTTACTGCGCAAGGCGATTTGCGCATCACGCGCACCGCCTGCTCATTATATATCCGGCATCCGTTCATCCGGTCAATCAGATATAGGGTCGACAGCGTTCAAGTACACACCTGCTTATCGTTTGCCCGCATGGACGCCAAAGCACGCGCACACAACCTTAATCTTGTCCCTGGAAACAAAACTTGCAACCCCGAAATTCTCTTGCCATGACCACATCTAGCGCTCTTGGCCGTGCACCAGCAGAACAACAAGTACCCACCCATCAGCCGCAGCCCACAGCAACCGTTCCATGCGCGAAGCGCCGCCTACGGCCACAGCGGATAGGACGAAACTACTGTAGATTCTCGTCTGTCCCAACCACTCGGTCCCAATCGCTCCAAAGAGGAAGGCAGAGAGGGAGGGAGGAACGGGTGGGGAGGGAGGGAGGGTGGTAGGGAAGGGTGGGGGGGGAGTGCTGCAATATGTCATCATACCCAAGTGGGCTTGTCATCGAGCGGGGTCGACGTCGAACTCTCCGTCATCGTCCGTCAAGATCATGATCCTCGGGATCATGATCCAGTCGATCAGCCCGTACCCGAGCGTACAGATCATCGCGACAGACACGACGGACATGGGCAGGCCCGACGCCACGAAATCTCGCACCACCAGGTACTTGCGGTTGTAGTCGTCCGTCACCAGCAGCGACGTCACGTTGGGGAACGACGAGAACGGCAGGGCGCACCCGGAAGAGACAGCTAGCGCCGCCCCCATTCCCAACAGAACGGGGTTTCCACATTTGACGCCAACCTGTCGTGGTGGGAACCACCAAAATCGTGGGGGTCGCCGAACGTCAAGTCGGGAAGGGGAGGGGATGGTTGAAGAGAACCGTCAGCCGGCGCTTAATTGAGAGGGGGGAGGGGCGGGAGGTCTTCACGCGAAGCTCTGAGCGTATCGTTTGTAGGCGGTTATTTGAAGAGGAGCCGGGGAGGGGAAGAGAAGGGGGAGGGTCTTTATTTGGGTTTTTGGAGCGCTGTTGCTTGTCGGCGCCTTTTCTATCTCCTCCATTGCATTTCGTTCGACGCGCGATGCGGGCATTGTTTGTGCCATTTTTCCGGCTCTACCCTGACAAAGGAGTGACTGAGACGGTGTTTAGCCCCTTTATGGCGGTACCCACAGTCGGGAGACCAACCGGTTCAAAATATTACGCGGAAGTAGGAAACATACTGCGGTACAAAAACAGGGTTAATACGCAAGATTTTACGCTTTTCAAGGGTTGCCTCGTACTGCTACCAAAAAATTGTTTTGGCACGGCGCCTGCAAAAGTTGCGCCGACGGCCGTGACGGCTGTCTGGGGCGTTCCAAATTCTCGCGCGGTCCCCGAATATGACACCGATTTTCGCCGGAAGATATGATATAACTCTCTCGTCCCTGCTTCGTACTGGCATTGTAGGGATGCGAGGGTCTATGGACATGCAACTGCTGCCATGCCATGCATAACACGAGTATCCCCTCCTCCCCGCCCCTGCCATCCCCTGCCTCCCGAGGTAGGCCCGTGTATCTCACCTCGACTATGATGGGCATGAGGATGAGGGCCGCCACGGTGTGGCTGACGAACGTCGAGATGCACATCGTCACCGATACCACCTCCACCAGAAGAAGGAAGCGGTTGTCCTGGGCACGAAAACAAGCCGTTGCAGGGGTTGGGGCCGGGCCGGGGGCCGGGGGTGTGGGTTATGCGAGTTGAGCCGCAGTACAATATACGATTTTTATTGGCGGATCCACCGTCAACACTCTATCGGAGCCGTCAATAAGGCAACCGATGTGGGGGGGAAGAGTAAGGCAAAGGGCGCGGGAACCCTTTACGACCGGGCCGTCAGTGCCGATAGGATTTTGCCGTACCCAAGCTCATCAGATAAAAACCCCCGCTCGCGCGCTACATAGGGTCTTAACGCTCGGTCAGACGATGGCGCACTGGCCTCTTGCGGGTACACCACCACACTTCCTCACCAGTCGCAACGTCAAAACGCCACGTCACTGCACGGCCGTCACATCTACAAGACAACCAGCCATACCTACCAGGCAAAATTGCTGCAAAGGGCGGGGGGGGGGGGGGGGGGGGAGGGAGGGGGCGTGCGTACAATGTACGTGCCATACCTCGGGCAAGAGAGGTACGATGCAGTGGGCCAGGTAATCCAGCAGCTGGCTGGAGGCGATCGCTTTGCCGAGGACGTTGCCCCCGCCTAGAAGGAACAGGGTGTGCCATGAGAACGAGTTGAAGTCTACCTGAGGGACAGGAAACACGCAGCCAAAACGACACAGAAAGGCGTTATTGGCTCGAGGGGTGAGGGGGGGGCGGGAGTCGGGGGGCAGACATAGACACCCACCAGCGCCTCGGACACGTTTCGAAGAATACGCTAGGCGACACGGAGGACAACGGAGCCATGGACGACACAAGCAAGCCGCTATCGGGTCCATGACCGAAACCCGCTTCCCGAAAAAAAGCTCATCGAAAAGCCGCCGGCCGCCGTCCGACAGGACCCTCTCCCCTCGTGGGTCCGGCACCTTCACCAGACCCTGCGAAGGCTACCGGGGGCAGCTTCTAGAATAGCCCCGCTACCCTATAGCATGCCGTACGTCAATGGGTCGCACTTTCTACTAATCGGAACAGACGGGCGCCGTTGTTTCGGCGCGGAAAAAAACCCCAAGAAAGGGAGCGCCGAGCAGATCAGCCGTTCAGCCTAGCTCTGCACGGGATAGCAGCGCGAGAAAATCCCAGGGGGAGTTCATAACAGCAAATACCACAGGACCACAGAACGAAACGAATTACCACGGAACGAATCAAGCCGGAACCAAACCGAACCGAACCGAACCTAACCTAACCTAACCTAACCGAACTGAAACAAAAACCAAGCGGAGCCAAAGGAAAACCAACGCCAACACCAACACCAGAACCGAAAACCTAAACCAAGACCAAAACCAAAAACCCAAAACCAACACCAAATCCGAAAACGAACCCCGAACACCATCCCCAAAACCCCAAACCAACTAATGCTTTGCCTCGCTGAGGATGCCCGAGCCGAAGGCGATGACGATGAACAGGAGGGCGATGATTCCAAGGTCTCCGAAGAAGTCCTGCGTCGCCCCGATCGTGCTCCACCCGAAAATCGTCAGCAGCGTCAGCGACACGATGAAGACGTTCTTACGCGATAGCACGTCTCCCCTCGAGTACACGATCATCGGGATGTGGTCGACGTCCGTCGGGCGCACGATGATGCACAGCAGGCACCACGCCACGAACACGCCGAGCACGCAGAACGGTAGACCCACCGCTATCCAGATGCCGAAGCTTATCGTTAGCCCAGCGTTCTGCAAGCCGGGGGTGGGGTGGGGTAGGAGTGAGGAGGGGGGTGTGGGTGTGGGTGCGGGTGGGGGTTGGGTCGGGTCGAGTGGGGTGGGGTGGGGTTGAGTGGGAGGGCTCAAACGGAGCAGCCGCATTTCTCGTATCACGAAGACAGGTGCCCCTGCGAAAAGTCTGCCGGGGTTTGGACGACTCGGAGGGGAGAGCTCCAGGGAGAGACGGTAAAGGCAGTACAATATCGACAGAAGCGATACAACAGCAGACATCACGTTTCCCCCCTCCTTCACTTCCTCCCTGCCGGGTCACGCGTTGCTCTCGCCTCGAGTGCCTGCCGGGCAACCACGTTCTGCATCGACGAGATCGGCGTCACCATACCCCCGAAGTTACAGGCAAATGCCAGCCCCAGCAGCAGAGTCTTGGCAAACCTGCACCGCCGCCATCGAGTCAGAAACAGAAACAAACGCGTCGCGCGTACAATGACGTGGGGCAAAAACAAGATGGTGAGAGTTGACGCGTCGGTGCTAAGGTGCCTACCCACGATCCGGTCACGAGGGAAGAGACAGGCGCTCGATCCATTGGGGTCGGCGCTCCGCCGACACGCGCGAAGATAACGATAGATTCATCACGATTGCGCCCGGAAAGGACGCTATAACTCCTCTAGCCAGTTGGGGTTCTATACTCTTCAACAATCGACGCACGTCCTGGCGACTAGCACCAGACGCCCAATGCTTTGCCGTGATACACACCCTGACCCCCGCCCGCCCCGCTCCACCATGATTTCAGGGAAATTAGCTGGTGTGAGAACATCATGATCACCATCATGAACGCGATGGTGTCAGCTGCCCCCCCCGGTCCTCCCATCCCGCACCTGCTCTCGACGCCGAAGTCCCTGATGATGGGCATCAGGATCGAGACGCACAGCACCGGGGCCGTGTGGTTGCTGATCAGGGTGGATAATACCAGTCCTGGGTTTGCGCAAGTTTTGACCGCCCGCACGACACAGGGTCAAGAAAGGCACACCGAGAAGGAGAGAGGCGGGAAACGCGAGCACACACAGAGGAGAAGCTGCGGGTGTGAGATCAAGCGCAAAGATAAACCGGCCGGTGGAAATAAACAGTCAAGAAGATAGAAGAGGAGAGGGGGGGAGGCACGGAGGCTTGATAGCATGGACACGAACAAAATGGTGGTGCTGCGCGGCACCATAAACAGCGCAGCATCACGCCGCCGAGAAAGATGAGCACGGTCCGAGCAAAACATCTATCCGAAGCGCGCACCAGGGACAACAGCGGAACGTTGTGCGGAGTGGAATTCTACCGCTGCGGGTTAGCTGCAGCTATGCAGCACACGCGTATGCTTAAATACACCAGAGTCATGGTCGCATGAAGTTGGCCGCTGTTGTCTCCACCGTAGCGTTCACACTGGCAGAAATGGACCACTTCGGTCAGACAGAGCGATAACGGGGTGATACACGGCAAGCGCCGGCGTGGGGGGTAACGCGTACGCTCCCGCACCACGGACAAGTCAGTCTAGCCCGGCGCATCGACCAGGAGAAGAAACACCCCTTTCCCTGCCCCCCCCTCCCCCAGTAGGATGCAGCTCACCCTTCATGCGACTCGCCGGACACCTCACGGCGCTTCGCGCTTGGTGCAAGCAATGCCTGCCTGGTCGGTGAAAACCCGACATGCTCCGTCCCGGCATTGTAGGGATGCGAGGGTCTATGGTCATACGACTACGGCCATGCGTGAGACCAAGTACATCTTTCCTATCGAGTATACCCCCCCCTTCCCCACTCCCACCCCGACCCACATCTCCACAGCACTCCACCAAACATTTGTGACTCCTTTCGACCAACACTTATTTATGGTACATATATAGGTACTGGTAACCCGGTGAGGCCCGCCTCCGACAATCGGAAAGCACGCCACATTAGTAGCGCCTGACCGTGCGCGCCAAGCCACAAGCAGAGAGCACCACGCCGCTCACCGAGGTACATGATTCCGAGAATGAAAAGCCGGGGCCTGTGTCCTAGGTGTTTCTGCAGGAGGGATGCTATCCTGAGCTCGATCTCGCATCTGTCAGTCCGCCAAATCCCGCCATCGTGCGTGCACCGCCCGCATGCATGTATCGTGCGCGGCGCGGCGCGGCGCAGGGGAACATGGAGGAGCGAGCGGCGTGGGGGGGGGGCGGGGGGCGGGAGCAGGAACGCATTGCACGTGAGGGTAACGCTAAAAAACAACTGGGACACGGCTGCTCGGTGCTGTTCGCTTTTCCATATTTGAGCACTCTTAATACCGATACCGCATCAGGCATCCGCCTCTGAATTCATCTACTTTGTTATCGAAATGTAGGTACTGTATACACTATGCTCGAAAAACAAAACAAAACAAAACACACCAGCTGTGAGATACCGGGAAGATACCCCCCCCCCCCCCCCCCCGAAACTCAATATGTCATTGTAACAGCGATACAGAAGAATTTGAAGGCTATATGGCAACGGTCCGTGAAAATCAACTGCCTGGCGCGCGACGTTATCTCAAAACGGCCTTGACAAAGGAAAAACTTCTCGGAATGACATTTTTCGCCACCCCGCTTTTGGGACAAGCGTCTTTTCTGGTGGGCGCCATCGCAGTCTGACTGGGTGCTATATGATGCGTGGCTCATACTGCTGAGGATCCCGTGTTCATACATGGGGTAGCTCGGCCATGAACAGCCAGCCCCTCGAGGTAAAGTACACGAGTGAGCCCTAGTGCAGTGGGAACCCAGGAAAAAAAACGCCGAAACAGATGTGTCACACGTCGGACAGATATATCACGATATATCTATCTACAGATCATCTAGATCCTAACCCGCCGTTCTGAGGTGCTGTCCAGGATCTGTACAGTACAGATACAACTCAGGAAACATGTCCTCTATCATGCAGACTATGTGGCTCCCACCCGGTAACGTGAGCTAGATCATACAGATCAGGGATATATCAATCCATCTACCTATCTTCCCTGAAATACCTAGATCATCAAGCGGGATGCGATCATCCGTCAGAGGTGTAAAATGTTATATTTTTTAATGAGTGCGGTATCATCCACCGCGTGCTGCGAGCGCGCAGTCAGTGCGAGTAGCACCTTGCTGCACGGCACCTTGCATCATTGTAAATGAATAGCTCGGCGAGGAGAGACCACAACTTGCACTGTATTCCAGACACCCGCTCTACAATCACCCGTTTCCTCGTCGACATTTCCCCTCGTCTCGAGGCCTAAGAGGGATAGCTAAATTGTTGGCTGCATACGACGAGCACGCTGCGAACGTACACAATCGGACAGAGGGGGGAGGGGGGGGGGGCGATATCGCGGCAAAACTAGCGCAACGCCATCCACGGTGGTGCAAGAAAAAGCGACAGCTCCCATCACCTCGAGAAGGCCGCGCTGATGCTGTACCCGCCCATGATGAGGATGGTCGTGTGATCCACCATGTGAGACAGCACCAGGTGGGCGGACTTCGACCGAGATTTATCCCCTGTGAAAAAAAAAGAAGTTCGGAGTGACGCGGCGTGCGGTTACAAACGGCTTGATTTTTTCATGAGGACAAGGACGAGGAGGGGGAGATGGAAGAGGAGGCGGAGCCGGATGGGGGGCCAGGGGGTCGGCTCGTCCCCTCAAACTAGCAGAATACGATACGAACGGTGCACTATTCTCGGCATGAACACCAAGCACATCGCCACCAGAAAGCGATGTCGCCACGCCACGGCTTGCTCACCTTGCGCGTGACCAAACGGAGGGGGAGGGACAAAGCTAACAGTGTGACACGTACCACCCCTCCGACTTCCCGCCGCACCAACACACTCCTTTCCGCAAAATAAAAATCAAGACGCGGTTCTCTACCCTGGCCTTGGCACTCGAAAGTGGTGGCTGCTGCCTGCGGTAAGACGCACAAAAACCCAAAAGTTGGACACGTCGGACCCTCACCGACCCTCGCTTCGTGATGCCGATGTTTCAGGTAATATCTGTTCCCGATTTTGTACGTATTGGTACGACCTATCTCATGTTGCCGGGTGGAAGCCGTGCGTAACCTGCATGATCTAGCGCATGTTTTCTGGGTTGGACCTGAGCTACAACAGATCCTGCGCACCACATCACAGCGGCAGGTTGGGATCTTACAGATGATGCGTGCACTCTTCAGTAGATCGTGGCCTGTTCAGATGTCTGGACGGTCGGGACCAGAGCCGGGCGGAACTTTTTCGGCTGGGTTTTCGATTTTCCCGCAGGTTCCGAATTCCGGCGCTTCCTGGCCTATCATCCCGTCACCAGCAAGAACGGCAGTACTGCATTGTTATGTATTATTAACAGTAAAACTCGATCGGACGCGATACGTACTTTCTCAACACAGCAGTACCACTTACTCTAACCTTCCACCAACGAACTACCACCACGGTCCCCACCAGTTCTCCTTCCTAGGCAACGCGTTGCTACCGGGTGCCGATCGGCCTCCGGTCGGGAAACTCCCATCAAGCCTGCCTTCGTCCTCACTACACGGCGGGGGGGGGGGTCCGCGCCACTGCAGGAGCAGAAACTATATATAGCCAAGTATTTTTGTGGCTGTCCGTTTTATACATCCATGTTTAGTCTGCTGCTGTACGTTTCCCTTTTTTTTGTCTCGAGTTTGATGGTGCAACGTCGACGCGTTTTCCTCCTTTACGTGATGTCGCCAGCCAAAATCATTTTTATCGCTACATTTTTTCTTCTTCTTTCATTTTCCGACTCCTCTCACGCCCTTCTCCTTCTTCTCCTCCTCCACCACCTCACAACGCACCCGCACCCGCAGACCAACACAGACACTCCACCGGCCGAGAAATTTCGCGAGCTCCGCCTCCCCTCCGGGAAAGCCAAGCCTCCGAACATCCTGGAACCGCTCGCGCCGCTCGCTGCGAGCACGATGACAACGACAAACGAAATGACGACTCCGCGCGGGAAAGCCAAGCCTTCGAAAATCCTGGAACCGGGAGTACTGCTGCAAGCACGACGACGATGATGGCTCCGCCCGGAAAAAGCCAAGCCTTTCGATAATTTCTGGAACCGAAAATACTGCTACAAGCCCGACGACGACGACGGCGACGCCAAGGACGCCGAAGGTCACGATCGCGCTTTCACGCGCAGGTAAGCTCCGCCGTGCCCCCACCCTTTTGCCCCCCCTCCCCCATACCTCATCCCCTCACCTCCATCAGAGTTCTCCATAATGTCCATCAGCACGACCAGAACAGGGATGAGAAGCGCGGTCACGAAGTAAGGAATGGCTTCGGTCACCCAGAGACAGGTCACGAAGACCAGCATCGTCAAGCACCTGCCATGCACCACAAAACACGAGCACAGCACGCGCACAACACACGCGTGCACACTTCGTCGGCGATGATAGAAACAAAGACTCCTCCCCCCGGGGGGGGGGAGGGGGGGGCGGTACTCATTGAAACGCAGCCGCAGTCGAGAAGACTACAGACCCTTGCATCCCTACAGCGCCGGGACGGAGCACGTCGGGTTTTCACCGACCAGGCAGGCATTGCTTTTGCACCGAGAGCGAAGCGCCGCAAGGTGTTCGGCGAGTCGCAAGGAGGTTGAGCTTCATCCTGCTAAGAACCGCCTGCGAGGCGGACGCCGGCACTGTGTGGGTACTTTTATTGCATACTCAGGACAGTACTTTCATTCGTACTATATTTGATTTCTGGTGTGGGGGGTAAAGGACCACTCCCGAGTAGCGATCAGTCGGCCAAACGGAGAAAATCAACGAGGAATCGCCACCCCAGCCAACTTTCAACAGCCACCTCAACGGTCACCTCAACCGTCAACCAACTCGTCACCTCCGCCGTCATCTCAATCGTCACCTGGAGGCGTGGTGGTTGCCGTCCAGATCCGGTGGAAACAGCCACATCAAGAAGAACAGCTGCACAAAAAACAAGAGCAATAACAACAGCACCAGCAACAAGTGCATGATTACTATCGCGACATCATTGACAGCAGCACACGGCGGCACCAGCAACAACAACGGCTACAACAACGAGGAAAGCAACAACAACGACCACGACAACAGCAAAAACAAGTTCAACTACAACAACAACCACAACGACAACAACAGGCAAGGCGTTTCGCAAGGCACGGGCAACGGGGAAGAGAAGCGACGAGAAACGGCGGTACCACGGGGCGCGTTCTAACGCGGAGGAAAAGAAGCGGCGGCGGGACAGGGGAGTGTCGTCGCCGGCAACTTGACCGGGGACTCGGGGCGTTTGCAGCAGTAGCAGGAGCATTACCTGACCCCGCAGAAACGCGTTGTGCGGAACAACAACACCTGCAGCGAGAGGTAACATGGACAGGAAAAACAGCACATTTTTTCGTGTGTATGGTTTACTCTTCGCCGCCTCCCGGCCAAAAAAAAAAAGAGCGGAACACACCAACTAAAGTCGGAGTTGCTCTTGTTCCGCTTCCACGCCCCCCCTCCTTTCAGGCCTTCATCATTCCCTTGCGGATTTCCGGTGCCTCGGCACGTGGCGGCGCGTGTTTCGCTCGCTGCTTGCACCACCGCATTCATACCCCATCCACCCACCCCAAAACACACACAAACCGCCGTTCAGCAAAGACTCTCCATACGCAAACCTTGCGCCTCTTCATACACAATACGCGTGGCAGAAAATCAATCTCTGTCAGGCGAAGTAGCTACGTACCAAACACGACTTAGTACGACCCCCTCCCCGCCTCCCCGCCCACTCCCCCCTCCTCCTCCTCTACACGGGCGTACTGCATGCAGACCCACCAGCAGCGAAACGACGAGCGGGGTAAACTTGATGGCTGGGAATATGGAATTGTCTGAGCTGTCCATGTGCGCCAGCTGGGCATGTCGTTTCATGTCCAACAGCTTGTCGCGGGAGACTAGGCCTGGCACACACGCGTGCAGCAATACAATGCGGGAGCGAGAGGTAAGGTGGTTCAGAGGGGGGGGAAATTACGCAACGACCCTCGAGGGCAGAAAAAGGGCGGGGGAAGAGGGGGGGGGGGGGGCTAGAAGGCAGCGGTTCTATGTAGCAACAGCGGCGTAGCAACCGTGGAGCCAGAGATGGCGGTGTGACAACCTCAACTATTACACCAGGAGGTTTCGTGGAGAAGAGGAGAGGGAAGGGCAGGATCCAACAAGACGCTAGCAAGGATCGAGGGTAAGTCATCTGCTACTCTGATGGATCGAGGATAGGCTATGCGTTGCTATGATAGAGGTAAACAGAGGCGGATAAACAGAGAGGCAGGTAGGAACGGAGACACACCGAAAAGCAAAGAAAAATATTGCCCGACGGAAGAGAGACCGCCAAACAGTAAAACAGAGCGATAAAGAGATTTTAAAACAAACTGTCAACCATGCAACCACGAAAAACCCTGTAAACGGGCAAATGTCGACCCTGACATGGAAGCGAAAACCACGCACACACGCACGCACGCGGAAACACACGAAACATCGATACCACCACCCCCCCACGAACGCACAGCGCCTGCTTCTTACCCTGAACCCTCTCCAACAGCAAATCCGCGGCCTTCGATTGGTAAAACTTGTGCCCCTGCAGTTTTACCAAGAAGCTGTTTCACGGCGAGTCGGCAGGTAGGTAGGTGTCGCGGGCGGTGAGGTGGCAAGGGGGGAATACGCGCAACGAGGTGGACGGTTAAGCGTATAATACGTGTGGGACGGGGAGACGAGTGCACAGAGAGGGGGGCGGGAGGGGGGGAGGGGGGTAGTGGGGCAACCGTGCCCCGCCACAAAAATAATTGAGGGGAAGGAAACACGTGAAGGCCGGCCGGCCGCCATCCGGAGAACATCGGGCGCGATCGCGATGCACAATCCACGGCTCGCTCACGCAGAGATAGGTCAAGAGGAGCGCTGAAAGGAAGGCGCGGGACCTCCATACCATCGAAACGCCTTAGCGAAAGCAGTGCTCTGGCGTCGAGAGTGGCCTATTCCGCTCCTCGCGGTGCGCTG
This sequence comes from Nereocystis luetkeana, assembly GCA_031213475.1. NCBI lineage: Eukaryota > Phaeophyceae > Laminariales > Laminariaceae > Nereocystis > Nereocystis luetkeana. Next base: position 1,074,080 of record JARUPZ010000019.1, read on the forward strand.
CCGACAGCCCAACAACTCTAGAGGCAGTCACAGCGGCAGCGGCAGCGACAAGAGGCAGCAGCAGAACCAGCAGCAGCAGCAGCATCTACTAATCCTGATGCTGGCGACTCCAGCGCAAGCGCGGCAACGAGAGGCCTCTGCGGCAGTAGTAGGACTCCCGTTCCTGGCGCTACCGTTCGGCAAACCCACAAAAAAATCGTACCAGGTTTGTAACAACGCGGTTACTGGTCGGATTTTCAATCGGATGCCGATGGAAGTGAGTCAACGAAATGTATTATTTGCGGAAACCACCAAGATAGGACCAGACGCTGCTGTTGTCGTCTAGAAGACGGCCAAGGGTCACGCTGCGTAGGACCTAACAAGCTTCGGGCATGCGCAAAGATAATGCCTTCTCCCCGGCGTATTTTGTTCTCAAGGTGCCCTCAAGATCCATCGCAGAGCGATCGCCGGCGGTCAAAAGGGACGCGGGTGTGGCCCCTCGCCGAGGGAAGCTTGTTGGAGAGAGGTTTGGGCAAATCGCCTCTCCTGAAACGCGTTGGTTGGACTGCCCCTTCCCCCCCCCCTCCTTCAGCACTGCAAGAACAACATGAAGGACAAAAATAAGGGTAACACGAAGGGACACTAAAACTAACAACAGCAAAAACAACAACACCAACAGCAGTGACTGCTCTCCTACGGGACTCGGAAACGCGACCTGGTGTACAATTCAACCAGCAATCTACACAATTTCTCCGTCCCTCAAGCCGCCCGTTACAGCATCGCCACAACACTGCGCAGCGAAAAACAAGAGATGAACAAATCCAGCCACCAAACAAAATATACCCGAACACATAACATTTGCATGGCCCACCCAGAGAAGAACCCACCGAGATCTTGCCCCCTCTCCCCCCCCTTCCCCCCACCTTCCTCACAACAAGAAAACCCCGACCCCCACCGCCGGCCTGGCCCCTTTCCTCCCCGCCCCCCGCTCTCCCCCCTCGCCTGCCAAGAAAGTCGGTCCCCATGACCTTGTCGTACTTCTTGACGATCTTGCGAAAACCCTCTCCGTTCATTTCCACGAACTTTCCCAGCGCCGTTATCTCCGTGTACGCCTCGAACAGCGGCGTCAGGGTGTTGCCAGACGGCACCGCCCAGGAGTTCAGCATGTGACCTCTGGCGTTTTTCCCGGAAAAAAAAGGCGGAGAAGCAAAAGGAAGTCCACCCGAGCCCATACGGGCACCCCGAAGCCGAGCCGGTCCGGGGTAGGCCCGACCAGAGGGGGGGCACGAAAGAAAAACACATAGCCGATCGAGGGCGAACAAACAGCAGGTCAGGGAAGAGTTTATCGGGAGGGAGGGAGGGAGGGAGGGAAGGTGGGGGGTTGCGCCCGAGCGAGAGGGCAGCGGCGCACGAGGCGAGCGTTTAATCGGTGACGTGTATCGTTCATCCCGCTTTGATGCACGTGATTCGGCTAGAGGCAGCGAACACGATAGGGGGCACGCCTCGCCTCGTTCTAAAGCGCGCAGAAACCGTACCGGGTCTCAGCGTGGGAGCTAAAAAACAGCCGCACCCGACAACTGTACTTGCTGCACGGCAGCGCGAGACTGCGGGGAGAGGGGACACGGCAGCACGGACTACTGTGTGCGCGCTGTAAACAACAACACACGCCAGCAGCAACGGAGCCACGTCAAGCAAGTCAACCCAGCCAGACTTGAAAAGCGCGCGCGGGGGGGGGGGTGGTCGCAAGCTAAAGAGCGGTAGCAGTGGCGGTGGCGGTGACCCGATCGGTCCCACGCCGAGCCAACAGCAGTCGCCCACCTCTCCTCGAAACCTCGAAGGATTTGATCAAGCTCGGCATTCTTCCCTCTGTAGAACTGCTCCACCTGCCGCAGAAATAGCGCGGGGGGCGGAGGGAGTCGGCAGAGGGTGGGGTGCTAATAAAACGACGATGACGATGATGGAAATTATGATGATAGCGATGGTTTTATTGCTGATGAGGAGGGTTATGACAATGACAACGATGACAGCCGATGGTGATGGCCGTGAGTACCATGACGATGACGACGAGGAAGACGAAGATGACCGTGCTCAACGGTAACGCGACGCCCCACACCGCACTGCAACTCAGTCTAAAGAAAAGTTCAGGGCGTGGGATACCGGCACATGATACCTTTCCGGTTCTCAAGATCACCCTGCCGTGTGTCATGAGTATCACGAAAAGCCTCTGTTGTCCCGCCCCTGCCCCCCTCATCGAGTAACCCCCCCCCCCCCCGCTCCCCAAACCGCATGAGGTCACCTTATGCAACTCCTCGTCCACCGTGCCGAAAAATTCGACAGCCGCGAATGTTCCGACCTCGGCGCTCTCTTGTCGCTTCAGCCGGACAAACTGCGGGGGCAAGCCAACGCAATGCACGTGGGCATGGTGAAAGCGGGGGGGAGGGTGCCGAGTATATCACGATATATTCGGGTAGAAAAACGACCTCGTCGACTGCGAGTGTTTGATACTGCTGGGAGGGGTTTGCGCAGGAAAGCCCTGGCGGGGCATAGATGCGGCATGAAGCGCACAGCATAGAACAGCAGAGAAAACGACAATGCCAGCAGCCACAGCATCGACAGCAGTGAATAACGGCGACAACAACGACGAAAAACAGCGATATATTACATCAGCGTCTACAACATGAGCATCACCAATAACTTGAATAGCGACAGCAGCAACGACAGAAACACCACCACCACCACCACCACCACCACTACCACCGCCACCACCACCACCGCCACCACCACCACCACCACCACCACCACCACCGCCAACAAGCCCGAGCAGACCCCCGAAGTAAAGGCTACCAACACTCGATCGTCGGAGTCGTCACCACACCCAAAGGACAAGAGTAACAGCCAAGGAGGTAGAGCAAGAGTATCGAGCGATCGTACGCAAAGAGTCCCACGGCTCCCGCGTCAATCCTATTTTAATCGCAAGGTTACGCAGCGACTTCGTCCTCCATTCATGGCAAAACCTTTCACGGCCATCAAAGACCTCTCTCATTCATCGAGCACAATCTCGGCCCCCTTCCCCACCCACCGCGCGGCATAGCGCTAGCGTGTATCATCACCCCCCCCACCCCCCCCGCCCTCCCCCAATATCTTATATGTAGGTTGGGTTGGCGTCGGTTGGCAACGACACTGTAAAATATGCCCCTCACTACTTGAGCTAGACAACCAGAGTACCGTTTTTGTTTTTTTGGCGGTCGGTCACAGCTGGTGGTCGAGTTAGATAATTCGTGAGCGGTGGAGAACCTATACTCCCCGTGAGTGGAATGATCGCAGTACGTAAAGTATATATGGCAAGGCACCCGAGAGGTAGCTATATAGTACTCCCATTGCTGTCTTAGGAAGTGGCCCCACCGAAAATTAAATTAACACATTAAAGCTATCATCCATGTGCAGTCCGCCTCACAAGCGGTTCTTAGTGGGGTACAGCTCACCCTTCGTGCAACTCGCCGGACACTTCACGGAGCTTCGCGCTCGGTGAAAGCAACGTCTGTCTGGTCGTTGTAAACCCGACGTGCTTCGTTCCGGCATTGTAGGGATGCGAGGGTCTATGGCCATACGACTACGGCCATGGATGAGGCCGAGTACTCCACCCCCCTCCCCCATCGACCCTCGCCGTCCCTCCACACACACATCCTCCCCCCTCCTTCCCCCCGCCTGCATCTCGTCGTAGCCTCACCTCGGCGTGCTCGTCTGCTATCTGCACGGTGGGTGAGGTCAAGCTACCCGCAGGAGACCCGCCATCTTCGGACGAATTCGACCCCGCCCCCGTTCCCGCAATTTGGGTTACGGGTGGCGACGTCCCCTGCCGCTGCTTCACGTTTAGCGGCGTCCTTTCAGTCTCCTGCGAGGGCAAAAAAGCTTCTGCCGCCAACGCGGCTGAGAGGGAAAAGCACAAAAGCAGCAGCGGAGGGAAAGAGTGCGTAGAGAACGTGTGCGACAAAAAAAAACACCCACACACCCACACAAAAACAAAACAAAAACGTACGATCAGCCCGACGTTTTAACAAGCGTGCGTGTGTTCGTAACAGGGTAGAGTGGGGGTGGGAGGGTGGGATGGCGGTAGTGGTGGTGGCGGGGTTCGGGGTGGGGTTGGGGTGAGGGTGTGGGTGGGGTTGGTGGTGGGGGTCAGGGTGGTGGCTGTGGTGGTGATGGTGGGGGAGGAGGTGGGATTGGGGTTGGGGGTCGGGCTAGGGGTGGGGGGAGGGGTGTAACAGAATGACAGCGGGAGCCTGTAGCGCGAATGGAGGGAAACCAGCAACAAAAATACGAAAAAAACAAAATCCCGGAGGAAACATCCGGTGTGTCTCTCTCTGCTATGCACCGATCGCCTCTAAACATTGGCTGCCGAGCTTTTTCGCACCGATCGCCTCTAAACGTTTGCTGCAGAGCTTTTTTACACCGATCGCCTCTCAACATTTGCTGTCGAGATTTTTTGCACCCGTAATTCTACAACTGTGCGGTAGGGACAGGTGGGAGGAGCAAGGCCGACAGCGGCGCGTCCATAACCTGTCGGTCGGACGCCAATGGAGGGGCTAAGGAAGGGGCGGGAGGCGTTGCCGCGTGTCGGTCTGGGAAGGAAAAACGTGGTCAGCACTGCTACCATTGCACTCTGCATCCTCTGTTTTCCCGAACAGTCGTTTAGGCCACCGTGGCGACGATTGCTAAGTGCACGCGATTGCCCGGCAAGGACGCGAGAGGCCCAACACTATTAACAGTCGGGCGTCCCCAAAAAAAACTATGGTTGCTGCAGTTTTCTACGTGTATATATGGCGTTGCAGCCGCTGTGGTGGCATTTTCTCGATCAATGGCTTGGGTGCACCCGCGACCTCAAGTTCATTCAACGCGCCTTCTTTTCTCGCAAATAGGATCTCCGCCTCCTCCTCTCCGTGCACTCGCTGCATCTTGACGAAATCATAGCGCTTCAGCATTCGTTTGATCTTGCCGTACGCCTGCGAGGGGGGGATAGAGGAGGGGCGGGGGTTAACTCGATAGTTGATATGTACTCGATCTCACGCATGGCCGTAGTCGTGTGACCATAGACCCTCGCATCCCTACAATGCCGGGACGGAGCATGTCGGGTTTTCTCCGACCAGGCAGACATTGCTTGCACCAAGCGCGAAACGCCGTGAGGTGTTCGGCGAGTCGTCGCATGAAGGGTGAGCTGCGTCCTACTAAGAACCGCTTTTGTGGCGGACTTGCATATGGACGACGGCTTCAATGAGTTGATTTAATTTCCGGTGTAGGCACTTCCAGAGACAGCAATGGGAGTACTACAGTATGTAACTGCCTCTTGGGTGCGTTACCTTGAACACTACGTGATACGATCATTCGCAATTGTGCGGAGTAAAGGTTATTTACCTCGCACAAATGATCTAACTCGACAACCAGCTGTGGGCGACCGCCAAAAAAACAAAACCAAAAAAAAAGGTACCCTGGTTGTCTAGCTCACGTAGTGAGGGGCATGTTTTACAGTGTCGTTGCCAACCGACGCCAACCCAACCTATATAAAATAGGGGGGGGGGGGTGTACTTGATAGGAGAGATGTACTCGATATCATGCATGGCCGTAGTCGTATGGCCATAGACCCTCGCATCCCTACAATGCCGGAACAAAGCATGTCGGATTTTCACCGACCAGGTAGACATTGCTTGCACCAAGCGCGAAGCGCCGTGAGTGTCAGAGGGGGGGGGGGTGTACTCGATAGGAGGGATGCACTCGATCTCATGCATGGCCGTAGTCGTGTGACCATAGACCCTCGCATCCCTACAATGCCGGGACGGAGCATGTCGGGTTTTCACCGACCAGGCAGACATTGCTCGCACCAAGCGCGAAGCACCGTGAGGAGTCTGGCGAGTCGCCTGAAGGGTGAGCTGCATCCTATTAAGAACCGCTTGTGAGGCTGACTTGCATATGGATGACAGCTTCAATGAGTTGATTTAATTTCCGGTGTACGCATTTCCAGAGACAGCAATGGGAGTACTATGTAACTGCCTCTTGGGTGCTTTACCATAAACACTACGTGATACGATCAATTCTCTTGTGAGGAGTAAAGGTTCTTTACCTCGCACAAATGATCTAACTCGACAACCAGCTGTGGGCGACCACCAAAAAAACCCCCAAAAAAAACGGTACCCTGGTTGTCTAGCTCACGCAGTGAGCGGCATGTTTATACAGTGTCGTTGCCAACCGACGCCAACCCAACCTATATAAAATAGGGGGGGGGGGGGGGTCACACCAAAATAAGGGTGATACAAGGAATGCCGGTACCCACACTTCGGATAGGAAAATGTAATGTTCGTGCTACTCAACACGATCAAATTATTCCCCGCGTAGGGTTCCCGCCGTACTCTGAGCACGAATTCCCACGGGATACCGCGGCATCCCGTGGCATCCCGCCAGATCCCACCTGCGATGTCGTGGGATGCCGCGGTATCCCGCGGCCAGCGGCATTTCTAGTGGCATCCCGCGGCATCCCGTGGCATCCCATTGCGATGGGGCTTCCAACAGGAACCCGCCCAAAACCTCGATAATGACGTAGGTCTGAAGCGGAATATCATGGAGAAGAAGCATGACATACAGCACCAGCCGCCGATTCTGCCAACCATTGGCGCAACTTCTTAAAACTTCTCTGCTCGTACGTACGTAATAATAGCATGCATGCCGAGGGGCCAAAGGGTATGTATGTATGTATATATATAGGTATCTATGGGCTATGACCGAGGGGTCATGAGCAACGTCGGCGTCCCCGGAGGCTCGGTAGGAAGTCCGTGTGCCTACGAATATCAAGTCTCGACGAGCGCATACGTACTCGTCGGGACTTTTTTTTGCTTGAAATTGGCTCGCGGAAAGCACGCGTGAGTGAGCAGCACTTAAAGTCTTGATGAAAATCGACGAAAAGCGGGAATGCTGAACCCTATGCGCGATGGAAACGAAGGGCCGTACCGGGGGGGAGACGGGATGACACTTACTTGTGACCACGGCTTGTCCAGAATACAAGCGATGATTAAAAAAAAAAAAAAAAAAAGTGCGGTCATCGTGCATACCACTCTGTCCCAACATGCTAGGACCGCTTGCATGTTGAAAATGTATCCAAACGACCCTTATATTGCCAGACAGAGTGGTATTTGGTACATCAGGGGTACCTGGTAGGTGAGAATCATACATACATACGCTCATTCACGTCCGTCCTTTCGCGAGACCATTATTTCACGCAGATACGACTATATGAGTAGTAAAACTGTAGATGTGCGTAAAATGTACCTGGTATACGGGTATTGCTTGTACACATGATGGGCACATGGAGGTTACCCGTACAGATAATAAGACGTGAAACATGTTTGAGTACATACTCGTACCTGGTACATTTTCCAACACTCACAGATACAGAGACGCAAAGGACGAGTATACCAGGGTACCTTGTACCTGGTATTTTTTTTTTTTTTTTTTTTTTTTTTCTCATCCCATTCATTATCTTCGCACATCTTCTTCTCTCTCTCCTTCCAACTCGTAACTCAGATCCGGGGTCACATAGCAAGCTCTTCTCCCCCCTTCCCGCTACGGTATGTGCCTTCATTTGTATCGCGAGAAGATTTCAGCCTTTTTCTTCCCTCGTCGACTCGCATCGAATTGTGCCTACCCACGCTGCAAGGCGCTCTCAACAATTGAATCCTTTTTTATTTTTGCAAATAAAGTCAAGATTCGACCCACCTGGGGCTCGAACCCAGGACTCAAACAAGTAGAATTCGAGGTTAACCACTTGAACCACCGGGGCGACCGGTATACAGGAGAGTGGTGCATACCCATTACGGGCGAATGAAAGCTCCTGTGGTATCATGTGATCATACACCTGCTGCCAGATACGTATCATACGTGACGTAGCCTAAATCGAATATATATATATTCATACGGGGCACGTGAAGAAGCATGCAGATGTGCTTGTTGAATGTCGGCAAAGCAATATCGTGGGGGGGGGGGGGATAGGGGTAAAGGGGGCGAAGCAAACGCTATTCAGTCGGAACACAGGGCACAAGCTACTACAACATCATCAGTCGGTACTTATTGACGTACTGAGAAGCTCGCTGCTGCAATTTCGAACGGAAGGTACTACGAGTATTACTACTCGTACTAGTAATACTACACGATACTGCTGCTGTTGTGTACTCGTAGGATAACCCGAGCAGCTGAGCTTCGAGAGCAGAATCCTCGATTTTATCGCTGGCCAAATAATGCGGTGCGTGCAAAAAATATAGTGTTGTAAAACAAATACGATCCGGTCGTCAGTGTCTCTCGGCGTGTTCTTTGGCGCACCACAAGTAGACTGCAGTCTGGCCGTGTGTGCATGCCCTCTTGCACACCCTAGACGGAGAGTACGGATGAAATCCGAGGACCAAATCCGATTGACTGGTGTACAGCAGTAGGAGTAGCAACAGCAGCAGTAGTATCCAGTGAAGAGTGGCAGCAGCAGCAGCAGCAGCAGCAGCAGCAGCAGCAGCAGCAGCAGCAGCAGCTACAACAGCGCCCGCATACGTCCGACTTCCGCCAGCGGTGGGTATCATTGTTGTGGTATTGTTAATATTACGGGGGACCCTAGTTAACAGGACCTATGGTGTAGATAAAAACCTATATGTTTAACCATTTTTACCAACAATATTTGGTCCTGTTAACTATGGCCCCCCGTAATAGTACAAGATATCTGATGCTGCTTTGTGGGCGATGATTCGACAGTAAGTAGTCGAACCACACTGACTCTAGGCCATTGATTGATGGAGTCAAAGAGGGCGTGAACTCCAGAACATAACACGGTGATACTCAGTGCATGTCGCGAAGGAATGATGCACTCGCATCGTTCACTATGCTAGGCGTACAGCACAGCAGCACTGCTGTCTATGCTTCTATCCAAGCACGCTCGAGGCTAAAATGTCCAATCGCAGCATCTGGCCGACCCGACAGTCAGCAGACATCGTCGCGAGAACAAAGAAACCCTCATCGTCGCATGCCTCCACCCCTCGCCCCAAAGGCCAAGCGCGCCGCGACAGGCCCCAAGCTCACCAGATATTTATCCGTCCATGGAGCGTACGCGTTGGTCTGGAGCTGCTTTCCATACTTCATGATCCTTCGTTTGCGTCGATGACTACGACTGACTCTGCTGATGGCAGACGTCAAGTTGCCTCGGAAAAGCAAGCTCTCGTTCTTTTAGTTGCTATTGCTGCGATTAGACCGCACTTCGAAGCTTGGCACCCAGACTCGCGAGAGTAGCAGTCAATGGCCGCGGATACCAGAGACGAGAGAAGCGACAACGATGCCCCGCCGCAGAGGCCACGGCTCCGTTCTGCTACTACGTCTGCTGCTTTTGCTATTAATAGCTGCTGTGCGTAGCCTGTATGTACTGATGTACCAACCGCTTTCCACTGGAAGAGTTTCCAAGTTTGAACGGACGGTCAATATATGACAGAAAGTCCTGGTTCAAAACGTTGGTTATGTAATCAAGTAATCAAGTCAGATGGATGGGATGAGCACGAATGTTCCATTCATAAAGAATCTATTTAAATTACCAGGTACCAGGTACTTTTATTATACGAGTACAGCAGCAGAGTACTCGTATTATTATTATTATTATTATTATTATTATTATTATTATTATTATTATTATTATTATTATTATTATTATTATTATTATTATTATTATTATTATTATTATTATTATTATTATTATTATTATTATTATTATTATTATTATTATTATTATTATTATTATTATTATTATTATTATTATTATTATTATTATTATTATTACATTTCGATCATTATATAAATTATACCGGTACCTGGTACGTATCAACAATATTTGGTCCTATTTACTATGTATGGTCCCCCCCGTACTATAGGTGTATGTTTTGTTATTATTTTATTATTAATATTATGCCTGCCTTCTGACATTTCTATTTCTTTTAGTCGTTTATTATTAATAGAGCAACACTACACGTTGTCGGATGGCAAGCATAATATGATGCCAGGTATGTACTGTTGTACAAGCAAAGCGTATATAGATAGATGCCAATATAAACCGAATATCCTTCCGTACATTATTATCGTTATTATGCTTGCCATCCGACAATGTGTAGGGTTGTTTTAATAAACGACTATTACGGGGGGGCATAGTATACCCGGTCGCCCCGGTGGTTCAAGTGGTTAACCTCGAATTCTTTGAGTCCTGGGTTCGAGCCCTAGGAGGGTCGGACTTTGACTTTATTTGCTAAAATAAAAAAAAGGGATTCAATTGTTGAGAGCGCCTTGCAGCGTGGGTAGGCACAATTCGATGCGAGTCGACGAGGGAAGAAAAGACTGAAATCTTCTCGCGATAAAAATGAAGGCACGTACCGTAGCGGGAAGGGGGGGGAAGAGCCTGCTATGTGACCCCGGATCTGAGTTACGAGTTGGAAGGAAAGAGAGAAGAAGATGTGCGAAGATAATGAATGGGATGGAAAAAAAAAAAAAAAAAAAATAGTTAACAGGACCAACTATTGTTAGTAAAAATGGTCAAATATATAGGTTTTTATCTATACCATAGGTCCTACTGTTAACTATGGTCCCCCGTAACATTAATAACAGAAAGTGAAGAACTCTACATTGTTGTTATTATGCTTGCCATCATACCAGGTACCAGGTATATACCATAACAATAAATAATTAATACCTGGTGCCAATCTGCCCCCAATTATGTCGTAAAAAACAAACGGATCGTTCGTACGTACCTTTTTTTTTTTTTTTTTTTTTTTTTTTTTTTTCTTTCTTGCGCTGACTCTCCGTGATTTTCATTTCATTTTTTCTCTTCCTCTTCCTTTTCTGATTGATAAGCCGTACTCAAGGAGCCGTGTGGCGTGGTTGGAAGACGAACCTGCTCTGCTCGGCTCGTATTGTCTGACGCCAAGGGGCTGGGCATAGTTGACGAACGCAGGGCGGAGACGGCAGTCTGGGTAGCAAGGTACCAGGCGGATTAGCAGGGAGAACCTGGCTATACTACTCGTACCACAAGCTGCTGCCGCCACCTAGAAGGTGCTTTGGGCTTTGGTCTGCCTGTTATTTCCCCTTTGTTATTTTTCCTTGTTACTTTCTCCTTGGTTCTTTGTCTTACTCTGTTCACAAGCAGTGGTGTCTTTTGTTATTTCTTCTTTTTTCCAGCTCGTTCTTTTTCAAGTGTAGGCCACCTCGCCTGCGGGGGGGGGGGCACGACAGATTGTTTCTCTTAGATTTTGCTTTCATTTTTCTTCTTTTTCTTTTTCGACTTGTCTACCTTGTTTTTGTTTTCTCTTTGATTGTTTCTTTTCGTTTCACTATTTCATAGATTGCGTATGTCGTGCCTGTCGTATCTAGTATGATGACATGGCTTTGCATTGCCCACTGCAGTTCACACTGCACACGTGGCAACGTAGTATCTCTGTGGCGTAGCTTTGTGACCACAGAACTTGTATCTCTTCTAGGATGGAAGAATCGGCACGGACACTGGTTGTGCTGGATGTCGACGGGTAGAAAGAACGGTTTAATGTGAAGAACACACACACACACACACACACACACACACCTGTGGTATACTATAATAGTATTACTATATTGTAATAATATGTACCCTGGTAACAATAATATTAATAATATTAATAATAATACCAGTATATTATTATGGTACCTGGTACATTCCAACTACCCTTCCTTGGGTACCTACGAGAGAGTACATTTCTTTTTTTTTAACATCACTTTTACTTTCCAGCCCAACTCGTGGGAGGCTTTACCCTCGGCGATCTTTCGGACAAAAGCCGGGGTCACAGGTAAGGTGTCGTCCCTTCTCCCCCCCGGTATACGGGCCTTTATTTTTTGTCGCGCATAGGGTTCAGCATTCATTCCCACACTGTGCTCGTCGACTTTCATCGAATGTATCTTCGTAACTCACCCTCTTTCTCGCGCTTTCCGTTTACTTTTTTATTTATGCACGAAAAAGTCCCTACGAGCATGCACTCTCACTCGGTGATATATATGTAAGTACGAAGTATTAATATTAATATGGAAATAAATACCAGGGTATTACATTTATTTCTATATTTGATACACGTACGTACATTGACATGATGATGACGAGAAGTTGTATGTGTCTGTGGCGAGAACATCATCAACAAAAAAAACAACACCAGACAGCAGTATCAGCAGCATCATTTCAGCCGGGAGAAAAAATCGACGGGTGCATTATGAGAGGAAATCAGACATGATAACACGAAACAATTGTGAGGTGATATTGGTTGAGGAGCGGCGGAGCCCACACATCCCTCCTGATGCCGGGTTCAAGTTTCAATCAAGACCATCCGATAATGATATCCATATTATTGCCAGATTTATGTTGATATTGACGAGATATGAATAATGTCTGGCGATAACATCAACACAGCAACAACACCAGACATCACACCCGGGAGCAGAATACGGCGAGTGAGCGGACAGCAAAAAAAGGTAAAACGCAATTATGAGTGATCAATGTTGAAGATCATGCTGCACATTGTCGGATGGCAAAGGAAATACTAATGATAATAATTAATTATGAGGTGGTATTATTGTGGGTTGCAGGAGCGGCGGAGCCCACAGCCGCACCCTTCTGCCTTTTTTATTCAAGTTTCAACCAAGAACACCATCATCGTATACCTGTGAGTCGGCAGGATTTCACGACCAACATTCCTACTTGATGTAACTACTCTTTATAGTACAACAGCAGTATACTTCTGTGTTTGTAATACCCAACTACTATTATCTTGCTTGCCATCCGACAATGTGCAGCATGAGCTTCAACGTGGATCACTCGAAACATTCCTGAAACAAGAAAACCACGGAAACATAGGAAACCTATGCACAGGGTCTAGCTACCTTCTATGTCTATTTCCCGTTATGCTTTATCTACGATATTGCATTTGTTGTCCCTGCTCCCTCCTCCGTCTCAATATGTTCTATTCTTAAAATCCTAAGTCGCATCCAAGCTCCATCCTCACGTCATCGGTGTGGGTCTGTCACCCCCTCCCCTGCTCCTTCTCGTTTCCTGGCGGTCCCTAAGTTGGAGTTTGAAGCGCGATACCCTCCTCGAAATAACGACCTGTGTAGTCACCGAGACGATATGAAGTAGGCGTTCTTTCACTACTCCTTATGATACCTTACCATCGACCTATCATCCCTCCCCCCCACGGCACTACCTGCCAGCTGGTCCATGAAAATACTACCCTCTACCCCGAGACGCCCAAAGCTTTTCACTGGTAAAGTGGCAAGTTTATGGCTCCGTTCGTCAAATGACACATGTCCCGGACGAACGTAGTGTTGACGCTTGCGCGCCTCGGAGGTGGAGGCACCTAATCCATCGTGATCAGCACTGCTCCCTCGCAGGTATGTCTGCGCTTGAGGGTCAGCATAGGTGACGCCCAGCAGGATGGACTTCTCCCTGTACTCCCTGTTAGGAGCGTCCCGGAGACCTACTCTCCTGACAACAATGCCCACCGCAGATTTCGGTTTGCGGTGAACGGTTCGCCGCTCTCTACCTGGTGCCGAATTCCTAGCCGCTCCAACGTACGGGACATCGCGTGGACAAGCGGTTGGTGCTGATGTACCTGCGCCCCTGCTCTGTGACAGATGTGCGCGTGGCGGGTGTCCACGTCAACTGCATCGCAGCAGGGGCACCTCACTACTACGTGCTCCTCGATCCCCATGAAACGCCTTCCCATGCCCACGAACTTCTCTGCGGGTATGCCACGGGAGTGAGTCCGTTGGCCTCGCCCGAAGGCAAGCCGTGGCTCCTGCCCCCTGTAGACTCCTATAGCGAGCCTTGACGAAGGCATTGGTCTCGGTCCCACCCATCGGATCGCCCGGCCCGGGGGGGCGTGCCGTCTCCGGTAGTTATCCCAGCGAAACAGTGCGGGCAGCATGCCGACCTTGATTCACCAGCTTGCCAAACTTCTGTTGGGCTCTGCGCGAACTATTAATATTGGTTACGGCGTCGTGCGCAGCCAGCATGCCGGCCTCTGGGGGTCTTGGTGCCAGGTCCCCCTCTGCGCCTAGACCCTTTTCCAGCCAAGATTCGGGGACGATGCCCGCCATCCCTTCCTTCCTCACCCCACATGTGTCCCGAATCTTCTGCAAGCTGCCTCCCAGCTGAGCAATGATGCTCGGTTATGGGAGCCCCCTCCTCAATTTATCTCCTAACGGACCTGTGACGTCTGCTAGAACCTCCGGCAAGGTCCCCATCCTGCTCCCAATGGAGGCCGACATTCTCCTCGCTTCTGTCGACAGCAGCCCTAACCCTCCCGCTCCCGTAGAAAGGCGTGCTTGGGCCTGCTGGTAAGGTTTGAGAGTTCAGCAGACTATCCGGGCACCCTTCCTGGAAAAACGACTGTGCCTCCGCCGCTCCCGGTAGCTCGAGGATTTTCTCGTATGCCCACTGCGCCCCGTTGTCTGCCCTTCTACATGCTTCGAGGGACAGCCCCGGGTCCAAAACCCTTTCGAGGTAGCTCGTCCGTTACCCGAGAGGTTCGACGGCGATGAGGGCCGCTGCTTGTTTGTCGGGCATAGTGGCGAGTCAGCGCGCGAGGCGGTCAGCGCCCCCACCCCCCACTACCTCCATTTTTAGCCCCCGCACATATTCTTCCGTGGCGATCGGGACACCCACCACCGTCACCCCTCCTTCGTCTGCAATGCAGACCTCAACGCTTTCGTCGAGCGAAATATCCTCCGCCGTCGGGGCGTGCTCTTCGGGCGGCAGAGCCACTGTTTTGGCGGCGTTGACCACAATACCGATATCATTTAGCTCTCGCCGGAGGAAGGCGAATGCTTTAGCCGTGTTGGCCGTGATCCCCGTAAGGCCGAGAGGTACATCGTCTATGTACGCGAAGGCCCCCAATCCTTCTCCTTCGAATTCCTGCCGGAATCGCTTCGGCCCCGGTCGCAACGCCAGACAGAGCATTGCTGGTCCCATTGGGTCCCCTTGCTGGACACCGCTTGAGCAAGCGATCGTCCTCGTCTCCCCTGGGTCCAACGGGAAAAACACGTCGACTGGTCTTGTGCCGTAGCACTTGGCCACTAAAGGCGTGAGCGCTGGCACGCAGTTTGCCACCTCTTTTAGCACCGCCGTCCTTTTACCGTGTTGAAGGCGTTGGAGCAGTTCGTGAGAACGAGCCAGTTGCCCGTCTCGTGTAGCATCCTACAAATAGCCCTCAATCCTACATGTTACACTCCGCCGGGTACGGCGACCCCAAACTGCCTCACCTCTCGGTGTACCTCCTCCAACCGCGGCCGCCACTGTCGCTTAGCCCCAGTGGTGATGAGCCTCCTCCATGCCATGCCCACTCAAACCGGCCGGCACTTTCCCCCCAACGCAGTGAGGCTCGGCTGTAAGAAGAACCGCCTGAACTCTGGCGGGAACGCGTCCGGCTCGTCGACGATTCTCCACCAGAACGCTGTCATACCCCTTCGGAACTCCTCTCTGGCGATGTCGGTGTGAATGAGGGATAGTAGATTATCAATTCGTTCACCGTCGTTTCTGGAGCCTGACAGGGCGCTTCGGGAGCTGATGACGTCGAAGAGCACCTCGGAGGCGTACTCATCGTCAGGGCGCCACGGGGGCGTATTTCCATCTTCCAACTCGGTGGCGCTCGCCCACACTGCAGCCACCGCCGCGGGCACGGCGGCGTGGTCTTCGGGACAGAACTTGGCCGTCAAGGTGTTCCACTCTCCTCGTTCCCCGCTGACCGTGGCTCTGCCAAAAGGTTGCGTGCTGACACTTTGACTCCTCTCGCGTGGCGATCTGGTGAGTGTCTCGATCGGCACGTAAGAATACGTGCGGGGGCGAACTATGGAGGTGACACATGGGGGGTGGCGAAGGAAGCGATGGCGGGTATCGTCCCTGAATCTTGGCTGGAATGGGGTCTAGGCACAGAGGGGGATCTGGCCCCAAGACCAAGACCCCCAGAGGCCAATAAGCTGGCTGCGCACGACGCCGTAACCACTAGTTCTCGCAAAACCCAACAAAAGTTTGGCAAGCTGGTGAATCAAGGTCGGCACGCTGCCTACACTACATCGCTAGAGGAGCTACCGGAGTCGCCAACTATTATTACTATTAAAAACTGACTGTGAAGAAGGTGTTGCCTAGCTATAGGGGTAAAACATAGTTCGACTACCCAGCCCTGGGTGATCCTTATAACGCTCTCTCCTCTCTGAACGGTGGGATCTTATAGGGGCGTCGGTACCGTATACGGCCGTGCGCTGACCTACCAGGTACCCGCTTCGTTTTAATACCTGGGGAACCAGGAAGATGTGTTTTCAGGGACGCACGCGAAAGCGGTCTCTACAAAATAAAAACGAAGTCAGATTCGAACCCAGCGTCGTCCTCGACGACGTCAAATGTGATGGTACTACCTACTGAGCTATAGCGGTAAAATATCGATCGATTTCCCAGCCCAGGGTACTCCTTAAAGCATGACATTAGTCGGCAAGTTGGCTGGCGAGGTCAGCTGGTGCAAAATTGTGTCGAACTCAGAATCGACCACTCAACTGGTCCAGCTCTAATATTTGAAATGTTTCTCGCGCCCCGTCTGGGCACTGTGCGGGCATGGTAGAGGCCGCGCCACAGTCAGGATTGGGGATCACGATGAGGCAGTTTTGTCCCGTCAGGTGAACCTCATCTGGTACTACAGTCTAGCACGAACAACGCAAAAAATACCGTGTAAGAAACGCTGAGGAGCGTTCAGGCCACAGTTTTGTTTTTCTTCAGATTTTCGTTTTTCTTCAATTTTCATTTTTTTCTCAGGTGCTGTGCCGTGCCTTGTCAAACGAACAAAATAAGTATCAATAGTATGTACGTACGTGCATGCATGCGGCGTCCGGGTTGTTTTCTAGGATGGAACATGGAGCTCTCAGCAATTCCAAGTTGCCTGTTTGCATTCGATTGTTGGACCGTCTGTTCCGTTTCATTCTCCCTCGTGAGCGAGCGTAGCGGGCGGAACCGCCCGCTACGCGAAGTGCCTTGTCCTAGGTAAATACTTGCGCATTGTCGGATGACATACATCACGAAAATCATTTTTACAGAGTAGTTTAATTCGCAAGGGGTAGGGCTGGGCACTACATACAGCACCAGCAGACAAGAACCTACTGACAGTACATATTATATCTCCTGGCTAAGAGCTATCCGGATGCCAGTACATTGACGACTTGCGCAAATACACCTCGAAATACGACGGAAATCCACGAAAATATGAAAATGGAGCATTGGGCGAAGAGAGTAGAGGGGGCATAGCCATACACACTTATTTGCCCGCATTGTCGATTTTTTTCTTGGGGCACGATCTACCTCACCCCTGCCCCAAAATGTTCCTTCGAAGCAACCCCCCAAAACCAACATCCCAGCTCTAGTGAAGCCAAACGGCGGAAACACGTGGAGAGAGAGCCCTCGGTGGGGTCCTCCGCTCCCCCGCCCCCGCCCCCAGTCGGGGGAGGCTTTGCCGCGACCAGGCTCCTACATAGATGCAGTTTCCTGGCTGATTGTACCCAGCTCTATCAGTGATGAGATGACGAGTCTTTTCAGCACGGCGAAGTTGTGGAAAAGTCGCGGTCTCAGGGAGCGCCTTCGCTTTCCCCCCCCCAGCAAATCCATTGATGACTTCATCGTACATAAGAGTTTACAACTGCCACTGCTCACCGACTTTCACCGAATTTTGTAGGAGCAGGTGTCATAGTGGTGTGTTATTGTTTCACGACGAAAATGTTGGGCTCTCATTAATCAAGGATGGTGAACTATGTCACATGTCTACTGGTTGATTTGTCATGCTTGGGGCCTATCGTGGGCGCGGCGTATAGACGTGCAGTCACTCCATAAAAAAGGTACGTATCCTATTAAGTAATCACCGCACAGAGCAGAACCAATGTCAGCATTGGGCTCTGTCTGACAGAGGTAAACAAAAAAATTGCGCAGCGACAAGAGTGGCCGATCGCAGTAGCCAAGGTGTCTCTGCTAAGCGCACAGCTGTAGTAGTGGGCGGCTTGTCTGCACCAAACCAGCCTAACCAGCTATACTATATACCTGGTATATCCAAGCCGGCTCGTACAAGCATACCGGTAGTTAGATCGGAATCAGCTACTAACAATGATGGCTGATGTCACGGAACCGTGGTCGACAACCGTCGGAATCTACGCCGCGGAGAAAACCCAATGAGAAACCTCTAAAA
Organism: Nereocystis luetkeana; assembly: GCA_031213475.1. Classification (NCBI taxonomy): domain Eukaryota; class Phaeophyceae; order Laminariales; family Laminariaceae; genus Nereocystis; species Nereocystis luetkeana. The sequence goes on from JARUPZ010000019.1 coordinate 1,092,343, forward strand.
GACGAGTACTACAGCAGTATTCCCACTTCGAAACGGAGGACAGAAACGCAGACTGTGGACACCGAACGCATTGCACGTCACAACTCCGAGTCCTAGCACAAGCCCATCCGGTCCAGAGTCCGCCATTGCCATCAAAACAAAACGATGGTGAGTGGCAGCTAAAAATACGGGCGGAATGGAACTTCCCTCAAACGACGGCGCCGTCGAACCCAAGGGCCGCTCCGGTGGGGGGAGGGGGAGGGGGGCGTCATCATTTGTTGCTTGCCTTAGTCATTTGATCATTGACCACGCATCCCATTTCGAGGCAGGGCACCGTTCCTACTCCAATTGGAGACACCAACATAGAGGAACCTTCACCATTTCGGGAGGGGGGGAGGGGGGCTTAACGACGACGTACGCCTTGTCTGACTGCTGCCTTTCGGCAAGAATACCCAACTCCGCTCCGGTGCTTGCCGGTCCCGACCCCCCCAATTCAGAGTCACCAAGCCAGCCAACCGGCCAAGCAAAAAATTGCATCAGAATGCCTTCGCCGCCCCCCGTGGACCCTTTGGGGCCTTCGACTCCTTGTAGTCTGTTATTTCGGTCGGTTTCGGACGACAAATTAACACGCCAGAGCAGCGGGCGGGCGAAATCAAACACCATCGGAACACGAGAACGGCGAGCGTTGCGGGGGTGAGGGGTAACAGACGGCGTAAGAAAGAGCGCGACCGAGTCGAGGGAGAAACCGGCAACATCAAAACGAGGCGAAAGCAAGTGATGGGGGGGGAAAAAAAATCTGGGAAGCGAGCAGCCAGGCGCGCGACGCGACGGCTACCAGACTGAACGCGTATCACACGGGTGATAAAGATAACACGCCCCCCCAGGACGATTTCCCGACACCGAGGTTCTCCGAAACTACGGCAGGTGGGTACAAACAACAAAAATGGCGGCGCGTCGGAAACGTCTCGTCCGTATCTTTCCATCGATGCATCGCTCGGCGTTTGCACCCTCCCCTTGTGAAGAGAACACCAGCTTGAGTATGACAGGCTTCCGAGGGGGTGTGTTATCTTACCATCCGTGTTTTGCCACTTTGACCGGAAATAGAAGCCACGTTTGATGTTCATACCAGATTCCAAACCGGCCTGTTGTTCACAAACAGAGTCGTGTACAGTAAACGGTCCTTCTCACCCAACATGGCGTCGACGCGCTGCAGCTGGTCGAGTCCCTCGGCGGGCAGAACCTGCTGGGCCCTTTCCTTAAGCTGCGGGTTAGTCAGCAGCTCCACAGATGCTTCCGTGCGCTCCATCTGAGCACCAAGAACACGCGCGCGGCAAGTACCGATCGAGGTGTGGGAGGAAGGCGTAGGGGGGGGGCATGGAAGACAAGGAGACAGCGGGCAGGGTTCCGGACAAGAGAGTGGACACATTTTCGCACAACACAGCGCAGCACAACTAAACGAGTATATACAAGAAAGCTGGTCTACAGCGGTAGGATACTGCTGTGCGCTACGATCTACGCGCGGGCGGTACTATCGGTGGCAATATCGGTGGCGAAAGGGCCGCAACGGCTCCCGCGGAATAGCAACAGCGGCAACCCCTCGCACGCCGAGCCCTCCGAGTAAAGAAAAAATACATCGGAAGACAACTCAGTGGTCATCTCGCTACAGCGGTCGCGTCCATCGCTTACGCCCTAGGCTCGCAATTCGAGGTTTTGCGTGGTTGCAACCCTAACATACCGGTACATAAAAAAAGAAAAACTCTCTGCCGCAGACTCGTCTCGAGCTTTTGTCTTCAGCACGTGCGAGATCTACCGGATGAGACGCGCCGACCTTCGGGGGGCGAGCTGGAAGCAGTGCGACGATGTCTCGCTTGCTTCTACCGTACGCCAATTTTCCACCGGGACGGAGCGAGGAAACATGGAAAAACGACATATGTCTGTGCCGCCCAAAACGAGAAGCCGGCCTAGGGCTCTTCCGGACTCGTAACCCCTCTCCATTCAAAGGGAATCGAAGTGAAAACTTTCATGAAGCGGGAAACGGTCGCCAACATCTGAGGACCAGATCAGACACTACGGGCGGCCTATGAATACTACTGATAGTAGCAGGAGAACTAGCGCTGAGGAGGTCACGATATAATTTACGGGAAAATGATAGTTTCGTGAGGCGTTCAACACTGAAATGAAGTCACCCAACCTCAAATAAGGAACCCAGCCTGGGCCAGCATTCCTGTTCCACTCTGTATACGATTATACACATACACCACCACACAACATCAGCACCAATGACACCAACACCAACAGCACCAAACACCACAACACCAACCAACACCAGCATCCCGTTTCGATATATATATTCCAGATGCACAGGTATAGACAAACTATTAGCAGTGTCCTGTACTTGCACATGACGCGATGCTAACCGTTCGCGCACGCATGAACTCTTTGGCCGTGACGCACCACCCGCAGCGTAGCCGCGGTTCGTCTCCATTCACAACAAAAAAAACCCACCTGTGCCCCGATGCGAAGCGGCTTGCTGACCCCGTACCCCGTCAGGCTTTCCGAATCGAGCGTCGCCGCCTTCCCATCAGGGTCTATCTCCACCGCCAGCCCGATGTCCTCGGTGGAACGGCTGTCTAGCCTCCACGCCTCCTGTGGAGCACGACCAACACAACCCATCGAGAGACAGAATACACCGAAGAAAGACCATCGTTAAACGAGTGGACCCATCACTGAGAGTAGCGCGTGGTCTACCTTCAACTTCAACCACCGGCTCCTGAAGAGGCGCACAACTACTGCTCAAGGGAGGTGGGGAGAAGAAACAACCGGAAATCCGATCGCTTCGTCAATTTTTACCGCATGATCGTAGGGGGGTCTTACGAGCCCTCTTGGAACTATTACGGGGGGCCATAGTTAACAGGACCTATGGTATACATAAAAACCTATATATTTAACCATTTTTACTAACAATATTTGGTCCTGTTAACTATGGCCCCCCGTAATAGTCATGTTTTGGGGATGAACCCCTCAAAAGCCAAACAGGTTGTCCCGGACACGGGACTGCGGTCCCGAAAGGGTTTAGGCGCAAGCTACGGCATGGGGTACTTCAAAACACTTTGTTTTTGGCCTCGCAAGGCAAGTATGTCTGTCTGACGGAGTTCCTCGAATGAGGAAGTATCCGGCATAACCCCCATCTGTGTTGCACACTACCTACTCTTCGTTAGCACCTACGCCATGGGGCTAACACATTTTATCGAAAGGTCAGTTTCGGGTGAATTTCTAAAAGCATGGAGCTCCTCTCGAGCGGGGAGCCTCAGGAGATTGCAGATGCACTCCTAACCCCAACCACCGTAGCATGCTTCGCTGTCATATGGTCACAACATATCCTGCGTTGCCGCACGTACCGCCGGCGGGCCTGGGCCTCAAGAAGCTACGGCGGGGCCCACATGTGCGGCTGTCGCATGCACGAACCGTCCAAGCTCCTTGAATCTCTTTGCGTCGTATCATACCGCTACGATGTGGCATCACACTCCCACAATCGAAAAACGCTGCCGTTCGCATCCTTGCTATCCAATGCATAATAGAGTGAACACCCCAGGGAAGGGTGGGTGCCTATACAGGGGCGAGGCGCCTAGCAATTGAGCGATCGCGCCCACCAACCAACCGTCCACCTGCCGCAGCAAACAATTTACCGAGGAACACTCCAAGAGTTACCCAACCCCTCGGAAACACCGCACAACCTTTCCGTGTGGACCCCACGCAAGCGAGGATGAATCACTATATCGATACCGCCGCGCCATAAAACAACGGACGAAACAAAACGCAAACAGTCTGCGCTAGGAAAAAATATAGGCATCTATTCCGGAACCCCTTGCCTTCGTCAGCGGAAACGCCAGGTCATCCACTGTCAACTCCACGGTGACCGGGAATTGGCGCCCCTTGACGGTCAATCGCTTGGCCGCCACGGGCGGGCCATCCTTTCCGAAAGCAGCGACGATAAGGCGCGCGTCATCGGTGTCCACCCCAGGGAAGCCCGTCACGTCCGGAGCCCCTAGTTCGTAGAGGTCTGCTTTGATCGATACGAGCACCTGTTTCGTCGCACGTGGAGAGTCAAACATCAGCCACACGTGAGACGCGCGGCAGACGGTGGGTTGAAAAGGTGCTGGCATATATAGTGGGTGTCATACTAGGTATACCAAACCAGGCTTGCAAATATGAAAATATGAGTTCTGAGGATTTGTTTCGAACTCAACAGCTTTGCTTCTTGATTTTAGTTTTCAAGTTTTTCAAATAGAGTACGGCGCGGCAACTGTAGTCAGTAGGTACCTCCAGGGTCTCGATGCGGCTAGGCACGAAAGGGGGAGCAGGAGGAGTAGGAGGAGCGGCGGGCGGGGGGGAATATGGGTGCTTAGCCGTTGGGCTTGGCGGCGATCTACGAGTTGGGAAGGCGCAATGGAGTTGAGTTGAACAGACATAGGTAACCATGGAACACTCGGACACGTGAGGTGTACCGCAATGGGGATGGGCGCACATACGCTGGCATCGACTCGACGCGGACTGTCGAGCACGTCTCCTCTCCTCCTTGCTTGTTGTAGTTTGTGTCCGCGGCCGCAAAGGTCGACACGATCATCAAAAGAAGCACATCACATCTACCTCGCGACGAACGAATCTGCGCAAGCATGTGCGACTCTGGGTTTGGCATGGAGTTGAGCTCCCGGGATAATTTGGCGAAACATTCCCGAGTACGTAATGAGAACAAAGAACAAAATAAAAACTGGAACCGAGGAAAAACTCGGGCCGGCAAATTCAACGAGCAGTGCCTGCAGCAGTAGGATCTCAAAACCATTTGCTGCGTTGCCATCCTAACCACGGGGCATGCAAGGCGGCCCCTTTCAGAGTAAGCGTACTTGCGGCAGAGAAACACCGCATGTCATCTCACCCGCGCGATGAGATCCCCCTCTAACATCTTGACATCCCCCTGGAGCTCCTTCTGCTGCTCCACCTTCAGTCTCGATTTCTGAGGACGACACCGGACAGCAACAGTTGGGGAGCGCCGCCGGGTAGGTGTGGAAACCCACCGGGTCAACAGAGGTGTTGCGGTAAGAATTGTTGGCCCTACCGCCGAAGAAGCGTACCGGTAGGGTCGTACAACTGAAAAGTAGAGATGATGTCGCCGTGCGTAGAGCACCGCGCTTTTTGCGTTCTACAATGCCATGAGCTCGATTATGGAAGAGCTACGAGGACTAATACGAGTATTAATACGAGTACGTACTTCTTGGCGTTCCATTTTTTTTGCTAAGGCGAGATTACAGCTGTACAGTCAGCTTGCGGGTGGCATTATGTTAGTACAGCAATACCAGCCGCGAAGCAGCACGACCAGCCTACGGTCGGCCTAAGGGTCAGCCCACGGCCAGCTATCCTAGAGCGGCCGGCCTACGGCCATCCTATCACGGGGGACCGTAGTAAATAGGACCTACGGTACACACTAAAACTCGTATATTTACCCCTTTTCCCTAACAATATTTGGTCCTATTTACTATGGTCCCCCGTTTTAAAGCGGCCGGCCTACGGCCATCCCCAGGGCTAGCCCACGGCCTGAGGCCTACGGTCGGCAGTCATGTACGTCTCTCGGGCTGCCAGGCGGATTACTGCAATCTGCGGAGTACATGGCTAGTCGACTACATAGCAGTACATAATTCGGAAACAACACTGAACGCGCAGACAATCCATACGTACGTACTCTCCGAAATGAGCTTGCGGGTCTGCGCGGAGAACAACTCATTTTTTTTCCTGCGAGTTCTGTGAGCATGTTCCTTCACTGCAACCCGCACCACGGCACACCTCTACACGACCAAGCCTACGCATACAGGTCTCCTTCTACCGCCCTCCCCGCGTTGCTACCACTATCACATCATTCAGCCGCGCATCACATACATGTTGCTGCCGGCCGTATATACGAACTTATGGAAAATGATCCTATTTTCTTGCATGCCCGCATCTACGTGCGTACTTTTTCGTTGTCGGTCCGTTGCAATTGCCCCCGCGCAAAGCGTGCGGACCGTTGCCTCGAGCGACATTCGGTCGACGGGGCTCATCAACAAGTTCAGCGCGCCCGTCCAGACGAAACACGGGTTTGCCTTCATCAGGCCCGGCCTCGCTGGGGCGGCTGTCATAGAGAAACAACATTTGGCGCCCTTGACCTTGTACCTGTGGTTTATCATCTCTACACGGTGAGGGCCTCCCAGTAAGGCAGGCGGTGGTGTGCCAGGGCAATATGACCGCCTTATTGGGGGAAGCCGCCTTATTCATTCCACGTTACGAGTACAATTCTCCAGTGGCGCCAAGTGGTTTTGACCGCCTTGTATCGGGATACCGCCTTACTCAGACCGCCTACTACTGTACGACGGAGTACTATTAACAGGTAGGTACCAGGTATATAACATGAATTTATGGTATTGCTTTTGCTGTCGCTGTCGGTCATGTTGGTGCCCGTGGCGTCTTAGTTGGTCTGGTGTAGTCTTGCCGGCCTTGGTTCACCTCGTACCTGGTACGTAATAGCAACATACCCCTGGTACAGGCTAGTAGTGGTGGAGCTTCCTTGGTTGTGTTCTCTCGATGGTTTGCAGTGTGGAGCTTCGTACGAAATTGGGTCCTCTGCATCTGGTTTACAGTAGTGCAGCAGTACTGCTGTAGCTGTCCAGCCGTCAGCATTTCAGCATGGAATGCTCCGCTTGTCGGCCAGTGTGCCGTTCTCGTTTACGAAACCTTGTTTTGCGCTCTCGTACACACCAGGTGCCAGGCACTGCCTACTCGCCTCCTGCTTTTTCAGCACCGCCGCTTAGCCAGCGGACTACGCACGATTCGATCCCATCCAACCTCCGAGGTTCGCGATCAACGCGAACAATCGACAGCGAGTGAACTAAAGAGCTACGGACAGAGCTCCGAACGGGGCGGGTTTCATGTTTCTCCCTCTCCTGTCCCTACATGTATCAGCTGCTGTTTGGAGCTTCTCGACAGCACTACTCGTAGTACGACGCATTTCATACCGGCACCAGGTAACGGGAGCAAACATACGAGTAGAACGTTCACGTATCGGTCACTGAGTCAGTGGCGACCCCTAGGCCTGCTACCTTACCTCCGGCCAGTACTGCCGGTGCCTGCTCGTGCAGCGACTTGCCTGTGAGTCGGTGGTCTTCTGCACCAGCATCTCGGCGGGGGATAGGTCCCGCACGGCTTCTGTCTCAGCCGCCATGGCCTGCAAAGGGGAGAAAGCGATCATGAAGGCGGCCGCCGCGCTAACCGCCTTGACCCGCAAGCTCTCGGCATCAGGCAAGCTCGGCGCCGCCATGCAGACGCCGACTCCACCTGAGGAGTGTGGTGCCACCGGCACCCTGCGCAACAACGTTATTTGTAGCAGCAGAAGGAGCACGGAAGAGGGGAGAAGAAGTCGCGCGCTTCGACCCGTTGATTCAGCGTGGCTGCTGCCTCACAAACATGATCGCGAGCTGACGGAGCACACTGTTCACGTTTGTCTTGAAGAGAGACTTACTTTACAGCAGTACGTTTCGCTTTCAGGTCAGGCTACCTGACCGTCAACCGCGTGTAGCTTGTACAGCAGTGAGCAGAGAAGGGTGGCCGTGCACAACTGCAGCACTCGCATCGGCATGGACGGATTCCAGAGAATGGACGATCGTTTGGCTACGAAGGAAAGGGGGAGCACTCAGTCCGCCACACTCATGTGACACGAGGCACGGAAAGCCTAGAACACGGCAATCAGAAGAAGGTTTGGTTGCCACGTGGGGATTCGACTTCACACAGTACAAGAACCTAGCCAACATGAGCCGGAAAATCCTGTGAGAGCAAAACGGCAGCTTTTTCTACGCCTCTCCGCACCTGCGAAAGTCTGGCTGCCTGGCGAAGCTGTTGACGTGGAAAGCATCCACCGCGTTTGCATAGAAGAACGCAGCTAGCACGCATGATCGCATGGTGGCGGCGCTAACCATGCACGATTGAGAACTGAGAACTGCTGTGATCGAATTTCGAGGAAACGGAGGTTTTATATATATTTAGAAGGCAGTTCGGTAGAGGGGCGATTCGGACTGAATTATCATTTGGCAGAGTTGATGTGACGCACGACGAGCACCGATGACCAGTGGACGCCTACTGGCGCTCTACGGTACCCCCAGCCCACCTAGGCTTCTTGTTTCTAGCGACTACCCGTCTTTACTTTGGCGCTGGAGTCGGCTCGAAAGGTCTCCACCCCAAGGATTTTGGGTTGCTTTTGTGCGGGGATCTTCGAACTAACGGTCGGCACCCCGGCATCGTACTTCACTTGGGCAGCTTCTGTGTGTACGAACGCGAGACGGAGAGAGTGATAGAGGGACGAGAGCAGAGGGAGGGATCCGGTCGAGTCGAGAAGAGGGGGACCTCCTCGAGTCGACGGCGTTGCTGCATTATAGCTTATCGTATAACCTACTATAGGTACAAAGGCTCTACGAGGGCTTGGGTTTTCGCAGACGACAGCGGCTGCTGCTGGCAAAAGGTCCAGACTGCACTTTTCTGAGGCTGTGGTACGCGACTGCTGACCAACTTTTCGGCGGCTGGGAGGATGGATATCTACTGCCTACTGCTGTTGTTGCTGCTGTGGACGTGATTATTTCGCAAATGTTGACAGCAAGCATCGCGGAAGGCACTGACAGCCTACGAGTATTCTTCACCAGGGAATTGGGGAAAGGCGGACTCCCACGCTTGGTGAAGCCGCAACAAACATCGGACGTGAAGCAAACAACAAGTTGCGGATTTTAAGGTTGAGCGGGACGCGATGCTGCACCCTTTCTACGTAGGAGAGAGCGGCCGGGCGGGAAACGCGAAGAAGGTGGGGGCAGAGGATCGTTACACTCCTGTGATTGCTGTTGTTCGATTTTGCGTTTTTACGATATTTTTGGTATTTCCCCAGAGTTTTACTTATTTTTCTTTTTTTTTTCATCACTTTTACTTTCCAGACTAGCTCGTAGGAGGTTTTTACCTCGGCGATCTTCTGGACAAGCCTAGTCGACAATAATAAATGCATACCAGTACCTGGTACCAGGTACCAGGTATTATAGTCGACAATAATGCATATTATAGTCGACAGTAAATGCGTATTATAGTCGACAATAAATGCATACCGCTGATTATTTTCTGAGGCCGTTTCCTATGCGGTTCGATTTTTGAGCTTCAGATTTTGGCCCGACCGCATTTTCAGATGTGAAGTTGGTAAATCGAAACAGCCTTCCTATGCGGAAATATCAGATTTATTGTGTGTGTAGAGTTTGAGCAAACGCCGAGACCAACTGCTGTTTTTGCGGTTTGGCGCCGCGAAGAGACGCGCTGGGTGCGCTGCCCTGCGCGTAGGACCCAAGCGTCCGAGCCAAGGCTGACCATCTCTGTTCTGGCGGCGAAGAGACGAGGCGAGTGCGCTAGAGCCACCTGTCTTGGTATTTTGGTTCAATGTCATGACTGACTGCTGCTGCTGCTGTACAGCAGAGTACGTGCAAGTACTCGTACGTGTCCACGGAGAGGTGCGTGCCGAGTGCGCTTCTCTTGGTCTCTAGGCCCGAGCCCGCGCCAGGCGACTGACGTCTGGCCACGGAGGGTCGCGCCGCCCGCCGCCCGAGCGTCGGGCGCGAAGCGACGCCGCTATACAGCTGTGTCACCTTCCAACTCATCGATCGTTCTGCTGCTGTTTGCTGTCATGGATAACATCTTGAATTTGGAGAGCATGCCATTTTTCGATTTGAAAATCTGATGACCCAGGTCGTCGGATTTTGGCCAAAATCCGACGACTTGGGTCATCGGATTCTCAAATCGAAAAAATTCCGGTCAGATTTTGCATATTTCGACTGCATAAGCAGGGTCATTCGTTTTTGAGATCGAGAAACACAAATCTGAAGCTCGAAATCGAACCGCGTAGGAAACAGCCTGAGGCCGTTTCCTATGCGGTTCGATTTTTGAGCTTCAGATTTTGACCCGATCGTATTTTCAGATGTGAAGTTGGCAAATCGGAACTGTCTTCCTATGCGGAAAGATTAGATTTTTTGTCTGTAGAGTTTCGAGCAAAAACGCCGAGACCAACTGCTGTTTTTGTGGTTTGGCGCCGCGAAGAGACGCGCTGGGTGCGCTGCCCTGCGCGTAGGACCCAAGCGTGCGAGCCAAGGCTGACTGCTTCTGGTCTGGCGGCAAAGAGAAATGGCGAGTACGCTAGAGCCAACCTGTCTTGGTATTTTGTGTTCCATTTTGTGACTGACTGCTGCTGCTGCTGCTGCTGTATAGCAGTGTAGTCTATGAGTACTCGTACGTATCCACGGAAAGGTGCGTGCCGAGGGCGCTTCTCTTGATCCCTAGGCCCGAGCCCGCGCCAGGCGACTGTAGTCTGGCCGCGGAGGGACGGGCCGCCCGCCGCCCAAGCTTCGGGCACGAAGCAACGTCGCTATACCGCTCTGTCACCGTCCAACTCATCGATCGTTCTGCTGTTGCTAATTGCTGTCATGGATCACATCTTGAATTTAGAGATCATGCCATTTTTCGATTTGAAAATCTGATGACCCAGGTCGCCGGATTTTGGCTCAAAATCCGACGACTTGGGTCATTGGATTCTCAAATCGAAACATTTCCGGTCGGATTTACCATATTTGGACTGCATAAGCAGGGTCATTCGTTTTTGAGATCGAAAAAAACACAACTCTGAAGCTTGAAATCGAACCGCATAGGATCCAGCCTGAAGCGAAGATCTTGAAGCGTATATACTTGGATGTCGAATTAAACCGGAACCATTCCATTACGCCAACACGGGCGTTGGAAAATCCTGCGAGAGGAATCTCCGGTTGAAGTTGATCCTTGATCCTGCAAGCTTCAAGGCACAGTTTTCGTTACCCCTCGATCCCCGACTCTCCCCACTCCCCACAAAGCAACACCACGTCCTCCTCCCCCGCGCACTCCACCTCACCCCCACTCTGTCGGGAACGAACGTCGGGTAGATCTATCTATCACCACGGCGGGGACCGTCCTCCTATCCGCTGCTATCGCCTGCTGCTGTCTTTCTAGTTCGTGCCTGTTGCCGCACGCCACACATGATCCGTCGTGTTTCGCCCAGACATCTCGTGTGTTTCCCTATCTCCCGTCACGTCTTCCATTACTGGCCAGCTGGCAGCGCGTGCGTATCGTGAAGCGCGCGTTCTCTAGCCGCAGACAACAGATGTGGTGCGACAGGCTGCCGCTCGGTGACGCTGAGGGCCCGCCAGCCAGCTCTCCAAAAGGTATTCGTTCGCTCACAGCGCTTTACAGCGCATTGCGTGTTCGTAGCCTCAGGCAAAGTTGGCCCAGACTGCATGGCAGTCTATGGATGGATGTTTCGTGTCTTGTATTATTGGCCTGTCACAGGGTAGGGTAGGGGCAGAGAAGAAGTGAGCCTCGTGCGTAACCACTCACAACCTCGGATGTCAAGAGTCACATGAATCCACAATAGGGAATGGTACCAACCGGTACGAAATTGTCATGTACAGGGACCAAACGAACACCCTCCCTGGCTCTTTACATAACATATACCTGCACGTATCTCCTTGGCCTACATCAACCACAATAAAACTCATCCCGACGACAAGCAAAAACCTCTCCCTTGCATGCCACAAAAACTGTTGCAATCACGGAAAATATTTTAGTACGTAGTCGCTCCGAAAAATAAATACTAAGCCAAAAAATATCATGCCAGAGATCACGAGGTTCCCCGGACTAAAACATTTATTTGTCCCTGAGTATCACCGCCATAGATACACTGATCGCAACGGTAAACGCAAGATAGTTGCATCCTTTTTCACATAGAAGTTACCTGCACTGAAATTACCCGAAATGAAAGTCGCTTGTGATACGTCATAAAACCGAAAATCCTCCTTTTTCGGCTTCGGTATACTATAATAGCTCCTAATAACCGAATAAAGAAACCTTGAAGTGCTGCAACTTTTAACTCGAACAACCTAAGCCCTCCCAGCTAATGACACTATTCCACCATCCCCAGATCATCAAATATTTAATTTTGCTCCTTCGCGAACTAATCCAAGTTCGCATAACAATAATGGTGGTAGAATAACCAATCGTGAATTAATATGCTACCCCCTGTTATTCTGCAACCAGTAAACAGTCACAAACAAAGGATTCCAGCATGAACTAGAAAAACAGCCAGTGGCCACACCGATACCACATATCAGCAATGCAACTTCTCAAGCCGCACCCACGTACCCTTACTTCGCCTATCCGTTAAAAATGAAAAAAGTTCCACTATTACGAGGGACCATAGTTAATACCGGTAGGACCTATGGTATACATAAAAACCTACCAGGTACCAGGTATATATTTAACCATTTTTGCTAAAAAATATTTGGTCCTATTAACAATGGCCCCCCGTCATAGTTTCCTTCTGGTCTTGTCTATACCAGAAAAACACCAGCTATGGTTTCGGATTTACAAATACTGTTTAATTTGAACATGAAAATGCACTTCAAAGCTACCAGGCGAAAAAACAAGGCTACGAGTGCCACCCAAGACAATATACACGATATATTCCACCTTCGTACCATTCACGACTTTCCCAGGATAAATTCTAAAATTTCCATACCATCCAGAGATCCGTAATCAGTGACAAACGATGCATGTCCTACTGTATACATCGTCCGCCACTCACCCGGGAAGAACGATAAATACCATATAATGTAGTGATCCCTAACACGTCGTAAACGGTATCTATCATAGACGACTTACTTGGAACGAATCCAAACCCAGTCGAAATGATATACCTGGTATCTCCATTATTTGTACGATCTAAAACATACTTCGAACTACAGGTGTATCTAATCGCAAGAGGAAGCTTTACCCCTGCGAAATACCCACCTATAGTCAGACGCCCCCCCCTCGTCCCGCGAATCCGGAACCGAAGTTCCAGTCGACGACACCCCAACATCTGCTTTTTCCACGACCCCCCCGCTGCGTGCTGCTGCTGCTGCTGCTGCTGCTGCTGCTGCTGCTGCTGCTGTCGTTGCTTTCGTGAAGTGCGCTCGGCCACGCCGAGTGCGTTGCTGTCATGCAGGCGCTTTCTCCTCCTATATCGAACTGCTGCAGCCAGTCCACGAACGCCCCCACGCGCGCTAACTCCACCGCATATCCCTCCGCAATAGAGTGCACGCGATCATGCCACGTGACTGCTTCCCCTCACCGTCTTCGCTTGTGAGGCGACCCGGGAGCCCATGGCCAAAGCCTCTACCATACGCCTTCGCGCGGAATGGGCAGGCGCGTCTGCCTCGCTCAGCGATACCCCCACATCTGCCACCCCCACTTGTGGTCCTCCTGCACAATCAACCTCTCCGTGGGTGCGCACGGCAAATAAGTGTCGAACGACTTGAAGTCCTCCCGTAGCAACACGCGACGAGGGTGCCTACAGCGGTACTTCTGCCATAGGGCTTTTAGCTACTGCTATAAAGCAGGAGCTGCTCTCTTAGAATGACACCGTGACCGCATTGTTCATATCCGCCACTAACCTCTCCGTAGCGCAGTACGTGCGGCTATGCCGCACGATCTTCCCCCATCGACCACACGACGGGGGTGCCCAAGAATATACTTCCTCCTTGGGACGTGCAGCTGCTGCTGTACGTCCCCCCTTCCCGCTGAACATGGTCAAGGTTCACGGTTATGCTTCCACCATGGGCATTCGCAGCTGCTGCTTCCTGCCTACGGTTCGGCTCCGCCGCAGGACTTTAGCTACTGCTGCTGTACAGCAGTAGCCATTCCGAAAAAACGACCCTGCCTCAACCGTATCGTTCATCTCCACCACCCTCTTCTCCGTCACGGGGACGTGCGGCTACGCCGCCCGATCCCCCCCACCGATCACAAGACGGGGATGCCCAAGGATAGGCTTCCTCCTTGGGGCATTTCGCTGCTGCTGTACGTCCGCCTTTTCCCGCTACACCCGGCAGGGGTGCTTACTGTTTGACTCTCACAGTAAGTAGAACGTAAGCTGCTGCTCCCCTTGCTTATACTGCCACCAAAGGGGTGTATTGCTACTGCTGTACAGCATCAGCTGACAGCAATAGAAGCTCCCTAAATATGACGTCGCCACCACGGTACCATCTCCGGAACCTACCACCGTCGTATACACGGCTCCCTGTCCACCGCCGGGGCCTAATCCTCACCACGTGTATACATGCTAGTATAAGTACGCTCCCATAACCATTCATACTGTCTCCAGCGTACAAGCTCGAAGAGACAGCATATAAAGTCTGCGAGACAAGCTCGCGACCGATCCGTTGGTTATTGTAGAAGCATTACCCATTTGCCTTCATATTATAGCCACGTCATAGAAAATGCCGACCCCCGCAGACCCACTGCCATTGATGTCGGAGGACAGCTCACCTATCGGTATTGGGCTGCCCACCCTGCTCCCTTTGTCACCGTCGGAGGAATCCAACGATGGCGGTAAAGCATCCCTCCCTGCTGTACGAGCGGTGGCTGTCTCCTGCTCCCCTCCGAAACTTCTCCCGCGTTCTGTATTCGAGGCTGCTTCTCCAAAAGCGGCGCAATTGCTCCCCAGCGTCTTGCACTTGGCGTATTCAGTTGCTCGAAAACAAAACCCTGTTCCAATACTTGATTGGCCCGAAGGCATCCAATGTCACCTCCCATGAGGCTGTCGACCAGCACACTCTTCTAGAATGTTCGTAGCCTCAGGCAACGGTAGCCCAGACTGCATGGCAGTCTATGGATGGATGTTTCAGGTAATGTATTATTGGCCTGTCACAGGGTAGGGTAGGGGCAGAGAAGAAGTGAGCCTCGTGTGTCACCATTTACAAACTCAGATGCCAAGAGTAATACAATCCACAATAGGCAATGGTACCGACCGGTACTTAACTGTTGCCTTTTAAAGAGACCAAACGAACATTGCGGGGGTGACCCTCCTCCACAACAAACGCCGGCTGTTTCCATTTTTTCACACAGAGCAAACCGATCAACGAAGAAAAGGAGTATATTCAGCTCTGTGCTGGCTTTTCCTCGAGGAGTTTTGTCCGGAAAATCTAGCTTTTGGTTCATATTTTCTCGCGAGTAATAATTTTCGAAGAATTATCAGGGAAAGTTCGAGAATTTGTTTCGCTGAAATTCCCAGGTCCCTATTTCAATAACATAATGGTGGAATCATTTTTTCCAAAAAGTTTCCCACAAATAGCACAGGGATTATCCCCCTTGCAGACTTGGAAGGCGTTATATACGCTCTTCATTTACACTCTTCAGTCGAACTCACAGCTGACGTATTTCATATTTTTATAAAATAAAAGTTACCGTATACTCGATTCCTATCTGAAGCGGAGATTTTACACCGATCTTTGAAACCCCGGAATCTGTGACATAAATCCTTACTGGAACTGGTGCAGATTTCGTCACCAGCCAGTCCAACCAAACAAACACGGCATGCCATACAGTGCGAACACTCAGACGTAGCAATGACCCCAGCAGCATCAGCAACACACGCCAATACACCCACACCTAGCACATACCTGGTACATATGACACCACCACCACCAGCAGCAGCAGCAGATCACAGCAGCATTATTAGCACACACACCCGCACACTACACAAAGAGCCCCACGAGCAGTGCGAGCGCACCTTGAAATCACCATAATATCTTCGTGTCAGCAGCTCGCAGTATTCAGTTATTTCAGCCCTCTCCTACAAGTACGTACAATGCAAGTACAACGAGTATTTCTACAGTGCCGTACTCGGCAGAGTGTCAGGCGCACGCAGTTGTTGTAGTCCCCGATACGAGGGCGTAGTGGTTTTGGATAGTGCTAATTAATAACTTCGAGTAGGTGTTGGTTATATAACACTACCCACTGGTCTACTCGAGTCACGTGACTCTTTAGGGTAGTAGTTAATGTTCTTTAACCAACAAAGGATGTGACGTGGATTCGTGACTATGGCTTGGTGGGTAGATCTTCCGCGTCTAAGCATGAAGTGCATAGGTTCGAGTCACGGCATGGTCACTTTTTCTTTCAAGAAAAAAGCCCGCTTTTCACGTCCCGGCTAAGTCCGTGGCGAGGGGAGAGCCCCGGAGATCATTGCGAGCCTGATGAGATTCAACGAACCCGAAAGTGCTCACCTGGTATATTTTTTTGTTAAAAAAAACACTACCCACTGGCCTACTCAATCACGTGACCATTTAAACCAGTGGGTAGGGCTATACAGCCAACAGGTAGCCTCGAAGCCCACGTTTGGTTGCTCATAGCGGCTTAGGGTCATTCTTATCGGAGAGTTTTTTATCCCAATTTTCGACATTTTTTTCGCGCAATTTTTAAATCTTTCATATTTTCCTGTTTTTTTTTCCAAATATTGGAATGTTAACGAACTTCATATCTTTGCTTCTGGAGAATTTCACCAATAGTGACAGAACGCCTCCGTATATCGATACATATCTCCAATTATTTCCAACTTTTTGGAAAAAACGCTCACCGATAAGAATGAGCCTTAGTCAGGACGGAGCACCACACGAATGATGGTATCCAAAATGGGTGACACGGGTATGCGAAGTAGCACTTCACGAATGGTGGTGTCCAAAATGGGTGACACGGGTATGCGGAGTGAGCTTTCGTACCTACGGTGAATAAACCTTTTTCCACATTGTGCACAGTCCGTGACTAATTCTTCCATTACCGACTTTGTGCCCCCGCCCTCCCTTTTCCCTCCTCCTAAATTTGGCGATTTTTGGTGCAGGGCGGCACCGGGGCGTCCATCGGGGCCACTCACGCCACGGATTTTTTTCAATGTGCTACGTGCAACGTATAGAACAGAGAACGCCGGGCACTACTGCTGGTTCTGCAGTGACTCGACCATATCGGGGGTCGCCGATTCCGTGTGACCCGGAGGCGTCTTTGGTACGGATCGGCGTCGGAAAACTGGACGACCGCCGAGCGACGGTTTGGGCCGCAATGGCAGAGCGTCCAGGGTAGCCTCGCCAACTTGAGCCAGCTGCCGAGTCAAAACGTGTTCATTCAGGCTAGGTCGGGAGGGCGACGAGAATGGGCAACATAGCAGGATGAAGTCATGTTCGGCTGGTGCTGGTTCCTCGATTCTCAAGGTAATAGAACACCAGAACGTGGCTTGGAGCGCGGTCTCAGTTCGACAAGGCAAGCAAGGGTCTATACGTTATTCTGTTATTTTTGGCGAAAACCCGCCGTCCATTCTCATACTCCGAATATGAGAACGAGACTGGCATCAGCGGGAACGGGCAGAAGGCCGTACAGGAGTTTCGCGACTCATACAACAAGGTCATGGACGAGGTCGTCCGCACCACTATGCAGCGGCTGGTTAACTCCAGCATGGAGCCCGACCAAGATACGGACCACTACTACTTCATGAAGACTCTCGCACCCTCCAAACTCAAAAATATGACCGAATCTGTTTCCGACAGAAGGTCCAAAGATATTTGCGTTCAGGGGGTCACTTCGGAGGATATTGACATCAAGCCAATGATGCACCGGGACTCCACAGTCGACTTCGAACAGATGCAGAGCGCAATGCGCCACCTGTACCTTGACGGCTTGTCACGAAAGAGTGGAACCAAAGTGGAGGTCAGTGGGCGTGGTATCACCGTGTCAGCGGAGAAATCGGCCTGCTACAACTGTGACAAACAAGGGCACTACGCCTCGTAACTGCGACAAGGACGAGGCGGACAGTATCCATACTCATCCGAGGTCCACGACAAGCACAAGCACAATAGATCTTCCAAGGGAAATTCAGTGCTCGAGAGGACAGCTGGGCGGAAGTTGTGTTTTTCGCGCGAGACTACCTCACACGGCGATGCAGGCTGTTGCAAACAGAGCACACGACACCCGTCGCAGAAATACGACGCTCACATGGCCTCTGTTGTGCTGAGCGCTAGCTCCCCCCCCGTTGACGACGACAGGTAGTCGTCCCTTAACTTTGATGACGACTTCGACAATAGCTTCGGCTTCACGGAATTGGTAGTAGCAGGGCTCTGCATCTCAACGCCGACATAATCACGATACAGGTGGACAGTGGCACGTCGGGCCACCTGGTCGACGACGAGCGGGTTCCAAGACTACGGCACAGCATGAGGGATTGCAAGAAGTTGAAGAAGCCAACGGCCATCGTGACCGCTGATAGCAAAAGGGTATTTGCGACTGCCACTGGAACATCTGGGGATACACCATCGACCAGGCAGACCGTCGTGTTCCAGTTCACTTGTCTACCACGATCGTTCCTGAAATGGGACGCGATTTCTTCTCCGTCAAACCAATGGAATCGAAGGTAAGCGCCATCCTGGAGACGGGTAGCCCCCATTTGCAGTTTGACGACAACAATCCGCTTCCGTTGAACCAACATCCGGAGGAGAGGGTCTGTGCTCGTACGAAGTACCTCTTCACGCTTTGGGTAGCGCAATTGAGACGACACCAACAGCGCTCGCTGTAGCCCTGACGGCTATGCCGGTACTTGAGCAGGATGGGCAGACGCCTGCGGCCATCAAGCGCATGCTATAGGGCAGCACCGGAAAGCCGCGGGAAGTTACTGCGGCTGAGACGAGGCGCCGATGTGCACAAATTCAGGACAGCCTGCATGAAAAGGCCGGGTAACCTTCTGAAGGATGGCAAGCCATAGAGAGCAGCCGGAACTTCATCATCAGGGCCTGGAGAATCCTCATCAGGAACCGGAACACCATAATCAGGGGCTGGACCGCCAGAGGCTGAAGTGCCATCGTCAGGAGCCCCACCTGCTATTTCGCTCAGGGTCGCACCCGCTGCTTCGCCCGGGGTCGCACCGTCTACTTCCACTGGGGATGTACCGGATGCATCACATCACGTATTCGCCAGTACGAGAGCCAGTCCAAAAGTCGAGGATACCTTAGACGGCACGCCCACCATGGAACGACCATGCTGAGATAAACGCTACCAGGTACACGACAATAGCCGTTTCATAGGTGGCGACAACGATGGACAAGGACTATTGCAGCGAGGCGGGCGCCAGGGTTTACTGAGATGCACGGTGGCTGTCAGGACTAGCGTCGCGCGGAGCCTTCATTGTGTAGGCAGAGATTAACCGGTCGGAAGGTTCTCTGCCGTGTCAATGGGGGTATATAAGGCAGTGTCCGGAGGGAGGAATTCTTCTTTTTGGGCGTGGAAACCCATAAATCGACCGCGACAATGCTCGGTGTATCTCGACGCTACCCGGTGAACAAAAGAAACCTACCAGTGCCAAACAGTCAGCATACCTGTCATGTATCGCCTATCGTTTTACCTAACCCCGTTGGATGTCATAACAACTGGAATTATGCCATTCGGAAACGCGATGAGCGTGTGCGGAACCGGAGCGAATCTGGTGGTCATTCTGGACTTCTGTCGAGCCGGTCTGTGGCACCCTTTCGAAGAACTCAAGAGACCACAGTATCGGGAGCGGGCCGAGATCTTACGCTGCTTCAACAGGATGGCATTCGTCGACTTTCTTCGCCGCTCTTGGAACGTCGAGCTGACATGGAGTAATTACCACAGTTGCTCAGTTTACTGGGGTATTTAATAATATAAAGTCCTGATGCGTCCGGTTAAAAAAGCTTACGTACCAGGTAGCATTTTTAACAGTTCGTATTGTTCTCCGTGAGTATTACACACAAGCACCTTTCGTATGCACAGTAGTATGCGTAAAGTAATACTGTAGGTCGTAGAAATATCATACAGTAGTACTAAAAGACATCTCGATCAATATGATAATAATGCCCCCCCCCCCCGCAGAAAAGCTGCCGCGCTGCAATGCATTGTAGCCACATGACATAATCAACTGAAGTGTGATGTAAACTGGACACGGTGGCCAACCCGGGAGACGTTGAAACGAAACCAGGCCCACGGGCTACCGTGTGCATGTCTGCTTTTGTGCAGCCGGCGGGAACCGGTGCTCTGCAGGTCTCGCACTGTGGTAAAAATAAGGCATACAAGGCGCTTCGCTCCGCGGGCGGCCTACGCCGCCCGCTACGCTCGCTCAGGAAGAAAAAAAGTACATCAAATTATGCGAAGCGAACAGAGGTCCACGATTGAATTTAGTTTTTTTTAAGGATCGTAATTGCAAACCGTCGAGTTGATAATGCCAAGAGTCCCGCCGCCATGCTTCAGGAAAAAACAGCTCCGACGTCAGCTTGGATGCCACATATACGCTTCGCGTCGCGGATGTCGTACGTAAGTGCATACACCCCAGGTAGGGTACTACTGTCTGTACTTATTTTCTTCTTTCGGTATGCTCTACCTGGTATGTCTGTACTGTATGTACGAAGAAAGCGAAAGAACAGCACGGCACAGCAGCAAAAACAATGAAAATGAAACCGAAAACTCGGAAAGGGAAAAAAATCCCCGTCCCCTCTCTCGTAATATTTTTCTGCCTGATTGGAACACGTTACACCCGGTCGAAAAGAAGAAAAGAAAAAATCGCACAGAAGAGCTTCTCTCTCTGCCTCGTACGCCGCCCGCCCCTCTCGCGACCACCTCGCTACCGATTCGGTCCGGGTAAAGCTTTTATCACTCTCTGCCACAATCAGCCCCGTCGCCCGCCCCGCGTGAAGCCCGGTGCTCACCGTAGCCGTCGTTCGCCAGCTCGATAACGTTGGTGTTCAAACTGCACACCTCCCTCTTTCAACTCCAGCGTGGTCGCAAAAATAAGCACCGCTTAAGTATTTTCTTGCCCTCCCGAACGACCTCTATAAACTCGTACATACTCTATCAACAATCATAAATCGAAGCCAGACAAAGCCCGTTAATGCATCCCTCGTGTCTCGAGGCACACGTGACGCCTAGGCACGAAAGCGGCGACCGCGCTCCTTGCAACCCCCCCTCTACCCGCCAGCACCCGCGACGGTGCCGGGTCCTCCCGCGATGCCGTGCTCGGAGAACACGCACGCACACGAAACGAAATAAGAAAAAAGGAAGAAATGACCGAGAAAACAAAGAACTGCTGGAAAGGTTCGGCAAGTAATGAAAGGAGGCGGTTTGGAAGTGGGAGCTCTGAGAGGCCAGGGATGCACCAACCGAGCACGCTCAGGGGTTGTGATCTAAGTATGTAGTTCTATATCTATACGCAATATATCTTCCGACACACGGACAAACGAGCACTCTGACAGACACACACAACAGTCAACAACTACTGTAAATAGTGAAAGCAGGCACCCCGCTATGAAGAGGCGTTTAAGCCAAAGGCTAAAAACGGCCTCGGTCGCTGCTCTCCCTCGGCGTTATCTCATCACAGCAGTTTAATAGTGTCACCAGGTGGTTCGTTCGCCGTCCGACAAAACGCAGATCCTACTTCAATGGAACAAACAGTGCCTCTATTCTCACACGGGGTTGTACTTCCTGCAACATGCAACGCGCGTACACACACATGAGCACATTGTGCACAACAACAGTAGTAAATAGAAGGCGCTACGCTCCGCGGGCGGCCTACGCCGCCCGCTATGCTCGCCCAGGAAGGAAAAATACACTAAATTACTATGCAAAGCGGACAGAGGTCCATGATTGAATACAGTTCTTTCATGATCGATCGTAGTTGCAAACTGGCGACTTGATAATGCCAAGCGCCCCGCCATGCTTCAGGAAAATACAGCTCGGACGCCATATACGCTTCGCGTCGCGGGCGGTTTCCGGACGTACGTGGCCCTCTACGCTCGCTCACATACCGTACGTACGTACATACCCGAGGTAGGGTAATCCTTTTCCTCTTTTGACGTGCTTGCTGTATGTACTGCTGTACGAAGCACAGCCTTTTCCTCTTTTGACATGGAAAGAGAAAGCACAGCACGGCACAGTAGCAGCACCGCGAAAACAATGAAAATGAACCGAAAAAATTGAAAAGAACAAAAATCCCCGCTCCCTTATGAAATAATTTTATGTCTGATTGGAACACCTTGCACCGGTCAAAAAATAAAAAAATGAAAACGTACAGAAGAGCTTCTCTCTCAGCCTCGTACCCCACCCACCCCTCTCGCGACCAGCTCGCCACCGATTCGGTCCGGGTAAAGCTTTCCTCACTATCTGCAACAGTGAGCCCCGTCGACCGCCTCGCGTGAAGCCTGGTGCTCACCGTGGCCGTCGTTCGCCAGGTCGACAAGATTGGTACTCAGACTTCGCAGCTTTGAACGTGGTCTCAAAAATAAGCACCGCTTGAATTGTATCTTGCTATTTCGAACGACGCTTATATCTCGTACGTAATCCATCCAAAATCACAAATGGATGCCAGACAAAGCCCGTTCATGCATCCCTCGTGTCTCGAGGCGCACGCGACGCCTAGGCACGAAAACGGCGACCGCGCTCCTTGCAACCCCCCTTCTACCCGCCAGCACCGGCTGAGACCCGCGACGGCGCCGGGCTCTCCCGCGGTGCCGTGCTCGGAGTACAAGCACGCACACGAAACGAAATAAGAAAAAAGCAAGAAATGACCGAGAGTGCCATAAGAAATAAATGGAGAAAACAAAGAACCGCTGGAAAGGTCTATCTCGTACACACTCTTATTATCAAAAATCACAAATGGAGGCCAGGCAGAGCCCGTTCCTGCATCCCTCGTGTCTCGAGGCACACTCGACGCCTAGGCACGAAAGCTGCGACTGCGCTCATTGCAACTCCCTCTCTATCCGCCAGCACCGGCTGACATCCGCGACGGCGTCGGGCTCTCCCGCCGTGCCGTGCTCGGAGTACACGCACGCACACGAAACGAAATAATAAGAAAAAAAAAACAAGAAAGGACCGAGAAAACAAAGAACCGCTGGAAAGGTCCGGCAAGTAATAAAAGGAGGCGGTTCCGAAGTGAGAGCTCTGAGAGGCCAGGGATGTACCAACCGAGCACGCTCAGGGATTGAAATCTAAGTAAGTGATTTTACAGTCGTAGCAGGGTAAGAGCTACACGTACAATACCGTACATTAATCACCACAAGAAAGCAGCACGGCGCAAGAGTGAACGCCAAACACCCAGAACAACGAATGTGTAAAAACACGTCAAATCGACAAAAGCACATACCAGGGGTACCAGGTGTCATCCAACCAGCAACAAGACCCGCAAGAAGTACCCGCAAGGACGAACGAATCAAAACAAAAACAACATGCCACGTCCCTTCCTATACCTAACTTAGCCACAAACACGCTGTTCAAAACGCAACACAACAAGCTCATTGGGCATATACGTAGTAGTACCGGAATGCATTTAGTTTCATATGTATGTGCAGCATTCTAGCAGCCAACACCCAACCGACATCGCCTGCAAAGTTCAGATGGAACTGAAACCCTCTACACTACGCGGTGCTTCCCCCCTCGCTACCCCCAAGACCATCCATTCCGTGGGCTTGGGTAGGCTGGATTGCAAAACCTCCGCTCCCGCCACCACCCCCGCCCCCGCCCCCGCCGAGCTTCTCCCCACACCACCCTCTGCAAGGGTTTCGACTGACTGGAAACGCCACTCTCAGCGCCACCCCTCTCCCGTCCCCGTACCCGATCCTGCCCCCGCTCCCACCCCCGTCTTGTCAGTCCCGACTGCCGTGCATGCTGCCGCTTATCCATGGCCCTTGCAGGAATACGGAGCGTTTCGTCCATGGCAAGAAAAAAAATCCCGAAGCATGCGGCATGAACCCCAGGAGCATGAAGTCCTTGTCCTGTTTATCGATCGCAAACAAAAATGTAATGAGAAGGAAGGAGCAACGACGACAAATGGATTAGATAGAGGTTAAGCAGAAGTAGTACAGAAGGGAGTTAGACGACGTGCATAGGTTTCCATTTTGTTTTGGTTTCCCTTGGATTTCTTCTCTCGGGGAATGTTATGTTTCTCAGTGTTTAACGTTGAAGCTCTTGCCGCGCATTGTCGGATGGCGAACGCAATTACAATAATAGCTAGAAACAAGTCCGCTTGACGCGCCTACTTGAATTGCCGGCGTCAACCATCCATTGCGGAAACTGAAAGTCCAGAAACAATACCCTAACAGCGGCAACAAAATTAGAACATACCAGGTAGCCAAACCCCCGGCAACCAATGAAAAACATTTAAGAAAGCATTCACAGCGCTGCTGTTCAACGGGCACCCTGCGTACTTCTCACCTCTTCGTCCCCGGCCTTGTAGAGGGTATCTACCACGGCGGTATGGAAAGTGTAGAGATCAGAGCCCCAAGGCTGAACTTCCACGCTGGATGCGTAGTACTTGCCGCCAACTCGGCTGTTGCGTTCAACAGTCCGCTGACCCTCTACGAACATAATATACCTTGCCAAGCCCCTGGGCTCTTGACCCTGCTTAACGCGACGTTCCAATAACAGGGTGTGTTTATTTGGTAAGAAAATGCAGTTATCGGAACGGGGGGGGAAAGGGTGCGGAAGGGGACGAAAGGGGAAGGAGAAAAAGGGTAGCCCTCTTTTGTTCACCTCCACAAAGACAAACAAAAGTTGGAACATGAAATAATAGGCTCTAAACCAAATTCGAACAAGGGAACACTTTGCAAGCACTACATTAAAAATGGGCCAACACGTTGTGTAGAATTCCACCTGATGGTCACCCTCCGTAGCCCTTCCTCGGTCCATGAGCCCCTCCGATGCATCGTTCTGCTTGAAGAATCGGAAGGAAAGCTTGGCCGCAGACCACCTCGCGACTTTACGAACCTGAGTAAATAGATACAACAAAATCGTATGACGTGTTACGTAGGGGTTCCTCCATGCTGCCAACAACAACGCTTACGGGACGCATGAACACGACGAGTGCACGCGATCGGAGAACCGCCTCCGGTTTCGCGTAGAGAAACTTAGCACCTCACAGAACCACATCGTCGTCACATATGTCCGACCTCTGGCGTCGAGGCTCAATGCCTTAGAGTATGTGCACACACCACCGATACCTGGTACTAGGTATGTCTTAAAGGAAATGTTTCTTTCTTACCGGACTCTGAACAACCGGCGCATTTATTACACGGTAGGCTCTTATGTTCTGGGCTCTCATCAACCGCCGCATGTTTTATAGGACTTTTTTTTGTCTCGCTGCGCCCTCAAAAGCTATTTCCTCGGCTATATTTTTCCATGCTCTGAGAGTGTTCCTTATCCCGTGTGGATGCCTATTGGCGGTGCTTCATCTATGTCTTTTCCCTCTCTTGTTGGTCAGGTTGAGCTTAATTTCTTACACCGAGTTATTATTTCGTGAACCACTGAGCCACGATTTCTTGAGCATATTTCAGAAGTGCGGACCAAAATACGGAGTTGTTTCGTGGTAATCGCAGTGAGAAACTTTGCAGAGAGAGCTCGAGGAACATCACATCCAAGCGCTCCGCATTACAAGCAGAGTAGAGCAGGACCAGCAGTAGTCCACGACTAGCTCTAGGCGCGCTTGCTGCTCTTGGTCTATAATAGTACATACTACTCTAGATTAAGCGTTCGTAGCAGGTAGAAGTACTGCAGCCTCTACTCTGCCTGTGTACTGTACAACAGCGCTCTGTAACTCATGATTAGGGGACCAGGTACGAATATGTACCTGGTATGCAACAAAGCCTAAGTGAACCTGCGTGAGGCTCAAAACAAAATGGAGCCCAACACTGGTGAGGTCTAAACTTCACTACGTACAAACTTGTGCTCGTAGTCCCAGCCTGGCCAGGTGGACTTGTTTCAGCTACCTGTAAGCGCTCCAGGCAGACCACAGCTCCTCAAAGAACACCACTTCCTGGTGTGTAAAGCGAAGACGGCCACCCCCGACTCACTCAGCTGTCCCATATCAGTTCCATTTCTGTCCCAATTCGTCATTGAGAGAGCAGTTGTCTCGGGCTGCATCACTGCAATCGAGTTGGGATACATCTAGATTCTGAGCTTCGACAACGACCTGCCAGCCAAGGTTTAACGGACAAAGTCCAAGGATTGCGTGCTGTGCGTGCGAGCCCTCTCGTCAGGTAGTTACACTCCGCGTGACCCCTTTCGACTTCGGCTTCGTTCATTGCAAACCCGTCGTGCCCATGTAGGGAACGTAGAATTCACGAAATGTTACGTCTACTCTTTTAGAATTCCAGTCTCGATGTGGGGACAAATCAGTCAAATTCTAAGTAATTTGTCCCCAAACGAGACTGCAGTCCTAAAAGGGTCAAACTCGCTTCCCACCACATTCTCCCTCCCTAAACCTGACTTATCTCTTCTTGCGAGTAAGCCAGGAACCCCGATGAGACTCGCTGAGTATCCAAGTTTTAAGTTTTACTTCTGACATTTCGGTACCAGACTCTCAGTATGCAATGATCGCATGGATTGCTCTCATCGTTCCTTCCTGGGTGTTTTCTAAGTGAGTGAGTTTTACAGGTTCTTTTGAACATGAGATATTCCCCTTTTTTCCTTTTTTTCGGGGGATGAAGGCGAGAATCGAACCACGGACCTCGCTCTTCAAAATATCACGTCCTGCCGTCGACGCCATTGTAGGGAATGTAGACTTAAAAAGTTACGTAACAAACGCTACTCGAATTTAAGGCTTCTACACTCGCTTTCCACCACATTTCACCACACCCATTCCCCGATGGGCACCAATTTTTTTTTTCCTTCCACACAACAAATAAATAGTGTGACTACCCAGAATTATCACTTCAGCTTCAGCTTTCGGAATGATGGTTGGTCTGTAGTAACGCCATCCAGCCGGGGAGTGTCTGATCCTTGTACCTCAAAACCCTAAACAAGAAAAAAGCAAGGAATGCATAAAAACTTCGAGGCGACTTTCTGGGGGGGTGAAGTTTTTCGGCTATATATCCCGAAAAACTTTCGAGAAAATACCGAAATTGCAGGAAAATACCGGAATTTCGGGGGGAAAAACTAAAGCACACTCCACCCTAAACAGGACCTGGGCGTCGAAGTCCCCGTCAACAATTCCACAATAGTGAAAAGTAACGTACCTGGGGTGGAACATCGCCACCCAGTCCGTCCCCCGTAGCACTCCACCCCCACGACGAGTATTTATAGTCCCCAAGCCAGCCAACTGCCTGGTTCTGTCGGGGGATGTACATTCACAATAATTATTAGTATTGTCCTCACCCTGACCCTAACCCTATAACCCTAGGTACCTGGTGCCGTGGACACTGGGGTGCCGTGGGGTTGCCATGACATGTCGTGGAGTTGCCATGACATGCCGTGGGGTTGTTATGGAGTGCCGTGGGGGATGCTGTGAGTGGCGGTTGCCGCGAGGGTTGCCATGGTACCGCCCATGGCATGTCATGGCGTGCCATGGAATCCTATGCCACGCCATGGGATGCCGTGGGGATGCCATGGTATACCATGGGTGATGGGTGGTACCACATACATGGCAATGCCACGGCATGCCACGAAAAACTCCAATACCTGTACCAGGTACCAGGTATGCAATAGTGTAGAACCCCGGTTCTTCTGTCGGTATGCCCTTGTTGTGAACTTTTCTCGTCTTCATACTACACTGAGAGTTCTCGCTGTGACGGTATTCTCTGCTGAGTTATACCTGGTACCTGGTAGGCAGTGTAGCAGTGCACTGGAATGACCATCGCCACTTCACCTCTATGCCCTCCCCAGGAAGCACTGCCGTTTCCTCATTGCAGATCGATTCTCACGCGCAGCCGTTTGACACCTACCTAAAATAGATTCCGGCTCTTCACGTCGTTGTTGCTCATCATCTCATCATCATGTTGATTCAAGCGACTACACTATTCATACCAGGTATACATATACTTACTGAAGCAGCACTTTCCTCACCTGGGGTCACGCGAATGGTGCTTCAGGCTAGCACATTCTTTGCGCCATTGCTTTGTCTATTTCGTGGCCTTGTGCCCGTGCAGGAGGCAGAAACACCAGGCACCAATAATACACCAACCTAAAAACTGGACCCTGCAGTCGTAGGGTGT
The DNA here is from genome assembly GCA_031213475.1 of Nereocystis luetkeana. Taxonomy (NCBI): domain Eukaryota; class Phaeophyceae; order Laminariales; family Laminariaceae; genus Nereocystis; species Nereocystis luetkeana. The sequence continues at coordinate 1,120,224 of JARUPZ010000019.1, forward strand.
TCCGAAGATATGGCGTTTCGATTCAGGGTTCACCAACGCCACAAAACAAAAAGAGCAAGGGGCCCGAGCACCCTTTGATGTAGCTAGCTGTCCCAAACCGAAAGCTGTTGCCCTACACACCCCTTTGATAAGCACACTATCGCCAACGCTACTGGGAAAATTACGAATTTGGCAGCAGGACTATGATCATCAAGTACGATGGAGCTATGCTGAACGGCGTCATGGAAGGCCGAGGACGGGCCGAGTACGGTGATGGCGAGGTAGGCGCTGTCTACGCTGTAGTTACGGAGGAGGCCCTTGATCGCCAGGAAAAGTTGAGACGGTCCAGACTGTTCCCGCAGTGCCATAGCCTGCCACGGCACACGTTGGTACTACAGAAGCCCATTGTTCTCCTCTTCTTCTTGTAGAATGGCCTGTCGCTCTGCGGTGCAATCAAAGCGTTGCGTAGCTCCAGAGACTCGACATGATGTATGTAACAAGAAAGGAGAAGGACTATGCGCGGTGCTCGTACCTGTGTGTCTCCCTTTGTGCCCAGCATCCTTCTCTTCTGCTGCAAGGTCGCTACCAAACGCATCGCGTTTTTTACCATCGGCGTGTGCATTCATTCCGGTCTGAAAGCCCTCGTGCCTTTCACCGTACCTACAGGTATCAAGTACCAATACATTTTTTTTTTCGTTCCGCGCCATGGCAGTCCTCATCGCGTGCCATGCCACGGCGATCATGAGAATAATATTGCATGCGCGTGGAGTACTTTTTATTGGCGGTTCATGTTTCACGAACTGTCACGGGGATTTTCATGGCAAGGCCATGGCGTTCTGCAACAATAGCACGACATTGCCATGAACATGTCCCATGATGGCGCTACCATGGGACTGGCCGTACAGTATCATTACAGTAGTGGCATGGTAGTGACTAGTCCGCGACATTGCAATGCATTTTAGTTGGTGAAAACAGCAGTGCAATGGACGTACAGGCACGGCACGGCGGAGTATGAACGGGTACCATTATTGCGGCACTGCCATGGCCAAATAGTATGCATACTTGAACCTGGTTTCTTTGTGTTTCCTCAAGCACACGTTGTGCCGGCCCGAATGAACTCCATTATTAGCATATCGTCGGTGAAAAGTTCGTCGACCGTCTCATAGACCGAGGCATCACGTGCCCCATGTATGTGCCTATCGTCCCGTGATGATGCACCCGACTACGGTAGAAAGCCCTGGAAGTGGTCACACCAGAAAACAAATCAATCCCCTCGAAGCTAGCTGTCATCTATATGCAATTCCGCCTCACAGGTGGTTCTTTGTAGGATGCAGCTCACCCTTCAAGCGACTCGCCCAACACCTCACGCAGCGCTTCGCGCTTGGTGCAAGCAATGTCTCCCTGATGGGTGAAAACCCGACATGCCCCGTGCCGGCATTGTGGAGATGCTAGGGTATATGGTCATGCGACTGCGGCCATGTATGGGATGAGTGTACCCCCCTCACCCCACCCCCTTTTCCCACCTCCTGCTGTCTGGTTATCCATTGTTTGTGGCTGCTTTGTGGGCAGATGTACGACGGCATGTGGAAAAATGGAAAACGCCATGGGAAGGCAAGACCTTTGAGGTGCCTGGCACAATTGTCGTGTCTGGCATGATAGTCGAAGTGATCCATGCCCCGCACACGTATGTATCAGACGCACGGTAGTACCTGATAACCTACAGTAGAGCTCCAGTCTAGCCTACTATTACTGTAGTTCAGTTTTTTCCGCGGGGGCAGTGTCTCTCCAAGGCCGAAAGTGTTTTCATTCACACCCACGTAGGAGAAAGGTCACAGCAGTTCGTTGGCGGGAAAAGGTGACGGAAGCATAGGCGGCATGCTGCTGCCGTAACCTATGCTGCGCTCCCAGCCTGAGCACTTGTTAAAACGTGCAAAAAACGACTGATATGAAACAGCAGTACAGCAGTATCGAGTACCTGGTACCTTGAAGGGGGGGAATTACGGTAGTTAATGCTGTTGTCTTGAATATAAAATAACACCAGGTACACGGTAGTAATAGTAGTGCCTGGACACGTGCTACGATAGAGTAAGCATTTTTTCTGCTAAAAACAGACAAAACGGAAAAAAAATGACAACGAAACAAAAGATGGGAACGGACGTTTTTTTTTAGAAAGCAAACCAATTATAATAATTGTGTACAACTCCAAGAAAAAAAGTTGACAGTCCTGTGGGGCTGTACAGCAGCCTTCGAATGAGCTGTCGCTCAGGCTGGAAGTCCTCGGCATCGCCGCGGTAGCCAGCATCTAGAGACATCACAATAGAGCCAGCGTATATCGCTTTTTGCGCCCACCCGAAGGCACGAGATGGAGCATGACCGTTCTGACGAGCTCCTCTCACAGGGCTGGCCAAGGGGTTTCGCAGGATCATTTTGGTTCTCTGATACACCACATGGTTCTGGAGATACGGCTTGGTTCTCATTTTAGGCTTCGTTCCCATTTTTCCGATTTGTCTGTTTAAACCCATTTCTGTCCAACCGAGCTCTTTGACCTGATACCGTTGGAATGTCATTTATTGGGTAGAGTTGTGTATTTGCTGTATCACTCATGACATACCTAAGCTTTGGCATTTATTGTCGGCTTGCACTTCTTGCTCTTCTCGATAAGGAATTTTTGGATGGGGTACAGGGCACAGAGCTTCTAGAATCTGAAGTGAGAAAGCCCTCATAAAATGAAGTGCTACCTACTCCTATCGTTACACGCCTCCCTGGTATGGAACACGTTAGCATACACACTGCCAATCGTGTGCCTCATACCTGGTACAACATCAACATTAGTCGCCGGTTTTTAAAAGGCCGCCTCTTGAACGGTGGCCGTTTGTCGCTAGACATCCGCCCATGACATATCTTCCTCATTCTCTAGGCGCAATTGCTTATTTCGCAATGTCATTCGTTGATGCCCTGCTCCATGGGGCACCTAACCTGCTCTTACATTTTAGGGCACGCTCGTATATGGTGATGGGTCTATCTACTCAGGCGAATGGACGAACGACGTTCTGCAAGGGCAAGGCAAGATGGGTGGTCGCGGGGGCGATCGATTGCCCGATGAAGCTAAAACGCCTTGTGCACACGTTACCTCGAACCTGGGTACTGCAGCGTTAGCGTCGTCGCCAAAACGTAGTAGTTGTGTGTAAGGCTGTATACTTAGAGTTGCGGCCAATGTTGTAGTTGTTTTTAGGGCTGTACAATTTTGATGTGTCAATTTTCAAGGATGTGGGTGCACTTATACTTCGGCTTTTTGCGAAAGCAGGGGCATAGGGCAGGGGCTCCATTCGGTGGGCACAGGCATCGGAGGCGCGCGGGGGCCCGCGCGTTTGGCCGACCCCGTATCCAACTCAGGAGTGAATGGACTACTTTTCGGACTGCTTATGCCACATTATTTCGGGGTTCTACACTATTTGAATTCTGCGTGGCATGGCCATGGTACCACCCATGGCATACCATGGCATCCCCACGGCATCCCATGGTGTGGGATAGGATTTCATGGCACGCCGTGGGGGGTGCCGTGGCATGCCACGGGTGGTACCATGGCAACCCCCGCGGCAACCGCCACGGGATTCCATGGTAACCCCACGGAGAGTCATGGCAACCAGCGTTAGGGTTAGGGTTCCATGGCATGCCGTGGAGGTCCGTGGAGGGTTCGGTGGTATGCCGTGGAAGATGCCGTGGAAGTTTTTTGCCGCAGGTGGTTCCACGGCATGTCGTGAAAAAGGACAATAATGTACATCCCCCCCCTTATATGAACTGCCGGGTGGGATGCACCACATCCGCACAGGCTCTTGCAGCTATGTAGACGGCAGCAAATACTCCGGAGAATGGAAGGCAGGACTACCTTCGGGTGCCGGCGAACAGCTGTTCGCCAATGGGGACACCTATGTCGGAGATTGGGAAGAAGGAATGATGAATGGTCAGGTACGCATGGGACCAATGCGACTTGATGTTTTTGACCGTTCACCGACTGGGAGGATACGCTCGCAGAGAGTGAGGCAGTGCGGAAGTCAACCGGCTCGATAAGGCAAGGTTTGCAACCACGAAATACCAGGCATTGCAGTACGTTTTTCACAGAAAGCCAGGGATGAGTTCGAACTTCAAAGGCCGAAAAAACACCAGGATATGGCCGGACAGCCCTCTCTTCGAACACACGGGTGAGTTACTCCAATAGTTGATCATCGCGCACAGGGGTAGCGTAGCTTTAGCTTTGCAACGACATGATCGCAGCGGTGAGTTCGCCGAAAGGTTTGGTGCATCTTATGACGCAGACGACTCTGAGAAAGGTTGTATCCTGGGGGATACCCGTATGCTGATAGTATCTCGCCCAGTATACCCCCACCTTTGCTTTCCAGCTAATGCTGCAGTCCACACCATCTAGACGACCGTCGAGGGCAATGCCCTGCTCAAGAAGCTTGGCTATGGCATGCGACGGTTCGCTCGGTTCAGCGAGGGCCTTAAAACTGCTGCGCGGCGTGGATGAAACGTGTTTACATCCGGACTTCACAATGTTGGCTGCTAAATTCAATTTTCATTCCACGTTTGCTCCTTTCGGCGGACTTCAGTACACACCTACCTGATGCAATTTAGAGTTTTCGCTGTTCCTTGCTCATGCTGCAGGGGGTATACGCTTGTTCTAATGGTGACGTTTACCGAGGGCACTGGGAGCGCGATGAGAAAAACGGATTTGGACACCAGACGTTTGCCAACGCTAGTAGCGGTCAGCAAGGTTGTGATTCCACGACCGGCCAAGAGTGGTACGAAGGGCACTGGAAGGACGGCAGGATCGAGGGGGAAGGTGAATGTAGCTATTAACATGAGATGCCTAACTTAACGTCTGTTCACACAAGAGGTGAGACTGAACATCTTTGACTAGTATATAAGCGCGAAGCTGTGCCCGACGCAAATCAACTCTCGTCGTAATCCCTTCGTCGGCATCAAACATGGTAAAGCAAAATATAGCATTGTGGCGATGTTTCAAAGCAATCACCTCGTGCGTGTTGCTTGTGAGAGGTACACGATGGCATTCACAATATTGTTCTCCGGCCTTAAGTAGGTGGCACCAGGGCTCTGGAATACGTACCATAGTTCGGTATGGATTTAGGAAGCCACAGGACTACCGGTGTTCTTCCCCCGAGCGCGGGTCAAATGTGTCACAACTGTTACTTTTGCTCCAGGCTATCTGTTGCAACTTCCACCTATCATTCATGGCAGTGTTGGCCGCGCCGAATTGGTACTTATTCAGTATTTATCAAGCTAAGCGCTTGCATGCGCGTCCACTTCCTGGGGTGGGAACGATTCCATCGGCCCTGTCCCTCTCCAAATCGCCCCTCCTATAATGGCATAAGACTCTGGGGTGTACGGTAAATGTCATGGCTTGCTTGCGTTGGCCATACCGTGCTACCTGTAAACTGGCACCTCTCACCCCTGACTCCCACAACACTTTACACACTTCCTGCATAGGAGAGTATCATTTCGAAAACGGAGACGTGTACCTAGGAAACTGGGTCGGCGAAATGATGGAGGGCGTGGGGAAATTGGTTTGCGGCAACGAGGAGGAGTACGAAGGTGCGTTGGAATGATTCTTAAGTAGGTGCTGAAATTTTTCCCAAGTACATATGGAGGGGGGGGGGGGGTCCAGTCTTTCCCCGGGGCCTACAGTATATCGGAGGCATGCGGCGCACTCTCTCGCGGCCACGGTTCTTGCAGTTGTTTACAGCACTTGAGGCCATCTAGTCATGGGAGTCAGAGCATGGTGCAACACTTAGCGGCCCAGCTTCTAATGTGTACGCTTGTGGAGTAGTTCTGGCTGGTCTGATGGGCACCGAAACATAGCACCAGTTATCTATTTCCGAGTTCGTGCTCTTTGTTTCCCACTAACACAGACTGAGTTAAGCCCCAAGCGAAAAAAGCTGGCGTTTGTTCTTCACCAAGCCGTCCGTGAACGCCTCGATATCACTAGTTGCCCCGACCTTAACCCTGGGCCGTCCTTTTCGTCCTATCCCGCCCCACCTCGTTTCGCGCATGTGAGACATATCGTGTTGCTGACCGACCCGATCCGTCCGAGCAAGCTCACTCTGAGTACGTGCACTATGCACATACACGTTGAACACAGGCGAGTTTCACGAGGACCTTCGGCATGGTCAGGGCAAACTCCGCAGCCCTAGTCACACATACGAGGGGACGTGGGCCTATGACAAGATGCACGGCAGTGGAACGCTTGGTACCCGGGACGGAGGCGTATACACCGGGGGGTTTCTGGAAGGTTGTCTCCACCCCAAGCGTCAACGGGTCATGTGCCAATGATTGTGATTGGGTACTAGGCGCATAGGGTATTTGGCGCGCGGGGCAGCAACGTGACAGAACACTGAGCGAAACATGTCAACGCCGCTCTCTATCACCCGAAACACTTCATGATAGCTTGTTGTTAGGATTCATGGCCCATGAAGGGCCCATGATGGGCCATGATTGTTCGTTTCTAAAGGATAGACCGTTGAGCTACTCAGTCAGCGCTGACTAAGTAGTTCAGTTCGTTTATAAAGGATAGACCACTGAGCTACTTGCTGACTGAGTAGCTCAGTGGTCTATCCTTTATATTTCGAACAAAAGAAGTCCGGGGTTCGAGTCCGGCCATACGTATTTCCGTTTTTTCTGCCGTGGGTAAAAAAGGGAAATCAGGTGGAGAGAACCACGATGAAGGAACACTCGACCAGAGAGTCGAAAGTGGAGTGAACCACTTGAGTAAAATAACTCACGACTAGGGAGAGGGACAATACGAAGGAAAACCAGGCGCTGATTGGGGGCTTGATCAACCCCGGAGGATGTTATCGGCGGGAGGCCGTATCGAGCCCAAAGGTACTTCTTTTGCTGGTTTGTAAAGGATAGACCATTGAGCTGCTTAGTCAGCGCTGACTAAGCAGCTCAGTGGTCCATCCTTTATAAACGAACAATGATGCACACCTAAGAGGTACGGAAACATACTACTGTAGGCATGCGTAAAGTCCAACACCTTGGCCTATTATTAGGGAGGTTGCACATGGCACGCATTAGATGAGGAAGGTTAACTGTGTGATTAAGAGTCCACCGTGATATGCAAACGGTGGTGCTGTGGGCTTATCTCGCCTATGTTTACACTGCGATCGGTGTACCGCTTTGTGCCTGAACGCAGGAGAAAAACACGGCGAAGGAAACTTCCGGTCATCTTCCGGCGATACACTTCAAGGTGACTATTAGGCCCACGAACGGCTCAATACCACAATTATTATATTTATTGGCGCTATCAAGTCCCCGCGGATCCTGTCACCACTCCTGAATGCAACCTACAGTAGTTGAAACCGCTCATTTCATGCGTAGCACACGGAACACAGGTGATACACATTTCTCCTGCGCATCTACAACTCCTTTCGCCATCACATGAAAAACGAAGATCTTTTATGTGAGGATACGGGGTCTAGATATAGTGCCTTATGATTAAACTCGAAAAAAGAACGCTGCCGAAATCGTTTCTGCCTAACGTGCATGGATAAATGCGCGCGGAACCACGCGAACACCTGGTTACTGCAAATGCATTGCGGGCACTTGGGGACTCCAAAACGTAAATTAAGTACCCGGTATGTTCTGTGTGTCATGCTGTGACTTCGTTATTCCCTATGCGGGGGCCGATTTCCCGATACGGAAAGGCACGTGGGAAAATGGTTATATTTCTGGTCATGGGACGCTCATCCACGGGAACGGAGACCGATACACGGGGACCTTCGAAGGTGGCCGGAGAAGCGGCGAAGGAACGATGGTCTCCATCGAAACAGGGTGAGGAAGAATAGTGGGCTGTCATGTAGTGGGTCACACCACCCAGTTGGAATGCGATGGTTGATAGCTCTTGCCATGGGCGCGAAATAGTCGGCTGTTCCGTGGTGGACGACACCATCCAATTGAAACCTTGTGGTTTAGAGCTCTTTTGACTTGGTCACGGAAATTGCCTTTTACTTCCACCAGCGGAATACAAGGAGTGTGAGGAGTCATCGTGGTCTCAGACTTCGGGATGCATGTTGTCCCCAAAGCGCGTTTGCACGCTGTTGAGCACAACAACAGACCCCGTTACCACCCCATGCCGCGGGCGCCATTGCGTGATAGTACCTATTGTCATATTATGGTGTGTCGCCCATGGTTGAGTCAAACGATATGGGTAGGATACAACACCCCGGGAGGGCTTCAATTTTCAAGTTTCTGAACGGTGCGATCCGACGCCCCGCTCCTTCGCTCTTTGTGTTTCGCCACGACTGATGCTGACCTCCCGCAAAGGTACGAATTCAACGGTAGCTTCAAGAACGGCGTCAAACACGGCTCAGGACGATTGCGTCTGCCGTGCGGCGCAACTGTCACCGGGTACTGGAGCAACGGCAAGCTTGTCGGCCAGGTCGACTTCAAGCTCCCGGAAAAATCCATCTGGGATAATCCTGCCTATTAGGTATATACACCTGTAGCAGTTAGTAGGAGCACTTTCGCTGGAAACGCATATGCGTGAGAGGAACAGCGCATTATACTTTCCTATATTGGGCGGCTGGCTGCCAGGTTGCGCAATGATTGCGTAACACACCTGTATATATATATTATATATTTATATATCCGTTGTTGCGAATGGGGTTACGCTCACGTGTTCGGCGCTTGCAGCGCAAGGCAGGTGCACCGGTGTATATGAAGGTGCTACCAATGTTCTGCCGTCGACGCCAAATGTGAAGGTGCTCCCGCGGGGTAGCCGGAATATCCACGACGTTGTTAGGCCGTCTCTTGATTCTGCACTTTGTCACGGTGTTGGCTAGAAATCGAATGCAGACTGACTATGCGGGGATGAGACACATGTGGCCATGAGTGTGTTTGCGCTGTGCGAGTGTAGCCGTTCTTGCAACTTGAGGGGTGCGAGCCGTTTGAATTGCCGTATCTTCGACCCCATTCTCCAGCTTTTTTTATGTAGCCCCCTCCTGGTTTTAGATGCATCGGTATCTGCAATTATGCACTGTCTTTCAGGGGGGGGCTTGTTTCGGTGTGGTTTCCCTAGTCCTCGTTATCGTTCCTGAGTTTGTCCCTTCGTCACATGTCCGAGAGGGTTCATTCGCCCCTTCTATCAGAAGTTTTTTTTTCTGTCAAAAAGATATGCGAGACGAGCAATCAATCAATATCAAGAAGAAGGCATATTCAAGTACCACATGAGGGTGATCTGAGTATTACTACATTGCTCAAAGACATTCCACAGCAGTAGTTACACCCTACTGTAGGCACAGAGTCTTTAATCAGTGGTGTGATGAAGTGATGAAGCGGGCCGGGATGCGTTTGTAGATAGGCGCTCATGGTTGCAGGGCACAAAAGGTATTCTTGGTACGAATCGTGTGGATGTGACGAGCACTCCCAGATGTTCAGGTGAACTGGAGGCACCCGCCCGAGGCATGTGCAATGCCCCAGGGAGAAACATGCCCGTTGTCTCTACGTACGTATTCCCAGACTGTTACACAGTCATCTCCCAAGCCGAGCGTAATCAACAGCCTCCCTACTATTGATGTAAAGATATGGCCGAGGTAAGGGTATGGGTAAGGGACGCAGGTGTATCTGGCAACTGGGAAGTAGTGTTTCGCCTCTTCTGGATGATATATTGCCTATTGATGGCGGGAGCTGAGGAGGTGCTCTGGTAGAGAAGTGAGAGGTAGGGGGGAGGGACTCGACACCCAGATATACTCGTCCCACCCCACGCCACAGGCTCTCCTAAATTCCTTTTATCTCCTCAAGAACTTTCCTATGGCTACCGACCGTTTTTCTGCTAATCTAAGAACTTATCACTTTATGGTCCTATCTCCGTTAAGGAGCATTACGCTCGTCTAACAGGTTATCCACCCTAGGGAACACTACTAAAATAACGTTACTCTCGACTAACGGAATATCCGCCGGGTTAATCCATTCTATGTAATAATTTCGTGTTCCTGAGACTACAAAACTGCAGACTATATTTTCTATATATATATAGCCCAAGAGTACTTCACTCACATCGCATTAGCCTACCCTGAATAGGCGTATATGCAGACCACAAGATTGTCGAAGGGTGATAACCAAGTTCATCCTAAACGACCAGAAAAAGGCGGTCGAAGATGCGGCTATTCGAAACGAAAAAAATGAGGCTATAGATTCCCCCACACCTCGTAGCAATATGCCGAGGTAAGGGTAAGGGACGTAGGTGTACCTGGTAGCTGGGAAGCAGTGCTTCGCTTCGTCTGGCTGATTTGTTTTTATGGCGGGAGCTGAGGAGGTGCTCTGGTAGAGAAGCGAGAGGTAGGGGGGACGAACTCGACACCCAGATATACTCGTCCTACCCCACGCCAAAAGCTCTCCCAAATTCCTCGTATCTGATGTACTCCTAAACAACTTTCCTATGGCTACCGATCGTTCTTCTGTTAATCTAAGAACTTCTCACTTCACTTTATGGTCCTATCTCCGTTGAGGAACATCACTCTCGTCTAAGAGGCTATCCGCCCTAGAGAACATTACTAAAAGAACGTTACTCTCGACTAACGGAATATCCGCCGGGTTAATCCATTCTTTGGATCATTCTCGTGTTCCTGAGACAACGAAACTGCAGACTATTTTATCTATATCTATAACCCAAGAGTACTTCACTCATGTCACATTGATATGAGGAGGAGATATTGACGTATCGCAAATACTATAGTTACCGCCAAGACCCCTTCGAAGGCCAAAAACAAAGACCCCTTCAAAGGCCAAAAACAAAATTCCAGAGGTCATGGTATAATGCCCACAAATCAAATACCATTGCCAGAATCTCTAGTCCAAGAACCAAAAACCAATACCGCAATATCAATTCAAGAAAACAAAAATCAGCGGCAGTCTCCCTGAAACACACTAAATCCTCGCATTTAAAAGCCAATGCCAGGTTAAGCGGCAAATATATAATATATACAAGGCGCTTCGCTCCGCGGGCGGCCTACGCCGCCCGCTACGCTCGCTCAGGAAGAAAAAGTACATCGAATTTTACGCGAAGCAGACAGAAGGTCGATGATTGAACATATATATTTTTTATTGTTGTAGTTGCAAATTGGCGACTTGATAATGCCAAGAGTCACATGCCGTACGTACGTACGTACATACCCCAGGTAGGGTACTGATTTTCTTCTTTCAATATGCTGTATGATATGTACCCGGCATGCACGCACGAGAAAGCACAGCATGGCATAGTAGCACCGCAAAAACAATGAAAATGAAACCGAAAAAATCGGAAAGAGAAAAAACTCCCCGTCCCCTCTCATGTAATAATTGTCTGCCCCTGGAACACCTTGCACCAGTCAAAGAAGAGAAAATATAAAAAAATGAACAGCAGAGCTTCTCTCTCAGCCTCGTACGCCGTCCGCCCCTCTCTCGACCACCTCGCCACCGATTCGGTCCCGGTCAAGCTTTCCTCCCTCTCTATCACAGTGATCCCCGTTGCCCGCCCCGCGTGAAGCCCGGCGCTTACCGTGACCCTCGTTCGCCAGCTCGACGATGTCGATGGTAAGACGGCCTTCGTCTCTTTGTAGAGTTCAGCGCGGTCGTAAAAATAAGCACCGCTTGAATTTTACCCTGGGGTAGCTTGCAATCACGAACGACCCTTATGGACTCGTACATACTCAGTCTAATTTTTCAGAAGGAGGCAAAACAGACATTCATGCTTCCCTTGTGTCTCGAGGCACACACGACGCCTAGCCACGAAAACCGCGACCGCACTCCTTGCAACCCCCCCTCTACCCGCCAGCATCCGCCGACACCCGCGACGGCGCCGGGCTCACCCGCGTCGCCGGGCTCCAACTACACACGTGCACACGAAACGGAAGAAGAAAAAAGGAAAAAATAACTGAATGTGCAAAAGAAATTTCAACCAGCCGGTGAAAAAAAGTCAAACAGAGCCTCTCACAAACCGCTGAAAAAAGAAAATCGACTGTTTTTTTCCGAGATTTTTCTTCTATTGTTCCGGGAAAAAAAGTGTGGCACGAGAAGCAAGAAAACAAAGAACGCGAAGAAAGCAAAGATCGTAGAAGCGACAAAAAATCGTGGGAGACTCGCTGAGCGTGAGGCAGGTGCTTATAATCAAGTGGTTTTAGGAAAAGGGTAAACGTAAGTATATTTATAATATATATACCAGGTTATATATATATATCTTTTTCATCATCACTTTACTTTCCAGCCTAACTCGTAGGAGGTTTTACCCTCAGCGATCTTCTGGACAAGCCGTGTCCACAGGTGTCGTCCCTTCTCCCCCCCGGTACGTGCCTTTTTTTTTTGTCGCGCATAGGGTTCAGCAATCCCACTGCTCGTCGATTTTCATCGAATGTAGCTAACTTACGTTCTCGCTCTTTCCGCTAATCATTTTTTTATGGAAGAAAAGTCCCTCCTGTACGAGCATGCACTCGGTGAGACTTGAACCCACGAAATTGATCTTGATAGGCACGCGGACAACCTACCAAGCCACAGGGGACGCCGGCTCATTGTCCAGTGCGATTCCAATGCTAAACCATACACTATGTCTGTTTTACGGCAACCAAATGAATGCCGATATAGGCAATTCCGTACCACAAATATCAACAATTCTGGATGATGCTACCTTTACACGGCAAACTGGGTACAGTACGTGTCATTCCGGATACCCCGTGTATCAGTCTCGACTGACATGACATTCTCCGGATGTCACACGAAGCTTTTTTTGTATGGCACACTGGGAATCTGTCATTTCGCATACCCCATGCGTCAATATCTGCTTTATATTAATACGTTACAGTCTTCTACGGCAAACTGAGTAACAGTTACTGTCATACAATGTAGACGAATCAACTACTTAAATCAATCGAATCGGTCAGGTTCACAATTCAAAGCTCAAGCAACGACATTGTTTTCCCAGTACCAGTCGCGTTTGCTTTCACCCAGTATGCAGTCCATGCGTGAACTCCCGGACTGCCAAATAGATGGCCTCCGCCAGGGCTGGTGTCCCTCGTTCGGATTCTCGCTTCGCTGCGGCTCGCGTCCTCTTGATTCCACCTGGGAAATAGCAGCTATCGCTCCCGAGGGATTGACTCAGCGAAGGCGAGGGATAAGTTGCGCAATCGAAAGATTAGAGACGTTGGGATTTATCGGTATGCATACGTAACATACAATATGTATGCTGGTGTATCTTGGAATTCCCGCAGTAGGCGTGTGTGCGCGGCTTCTGTGAGCTACTACTGTAGATCAGGCAGCCCACCGCAAAGGTAAGCACTTCAGCCGGTGTCGAACCGACTGGTTGTTGTCCAAGCTGCAGCTCTCAGAAAAACATATAAAAGGAAACGGCGGTCAAGGCCAGTAATGATTATTGGTCTTGTCTAACAGGACAGGAGGAGGAGGAGAAGAAGAGACGTTTACATCGAAAGGGTAAGATCGGGTGGCAAGGAATCGATCCGTCTTTATAGCCCTGAAATTCTACGTAGTATTTCTTGTTTGTTTCTTGTTGAAAGTGAAGTGAAGCGGACGAGCGTGCGCGTGCACGGTCGACCGATTGCGGAGCGTTCAAGTCTCAAGACCCAAGCATGCGGTGAAAAATACGATTAAAACTCGAAAAAAACACCTCGGCTGAGCTCCAAACGGTATTTCGGGATATATACTCCGGCACGTAAACCCGAGATAAATTATCCAACGGAGTTTCCCCGCATATTGCTGAATCGGCATTGGACATACCGCACTGCTTGCGCTGCCGTCTGCCGTAGCACTTTGTACTGCTGCTGTGGCCTCCTCGGCGATTATGACACCGATCAGCGACTTGGTACAGACTACTGGTTACTGCTTGGTAGCATCATGGCTATCCTAAATAGTGTGGTACAGGTATACTTTCAATATGCCAGTCAGATCACAGTTCTACCCATACGTGTATTTCCAAATCGCCTTTGCGCTTTGCGCATCCGTACATCCGCACTACTATAGGTTACGACGTGAGCCGATTGTACCCAACACCTCCGAATCATTGGTCACCATGTAAACCGAGTATATCGAGTACTCAGCCTCCCTGTTTGATGAACGTAGCGTCCTAATACCTATCATCTTCAATTCATGCCCAACGCCGGCGTGTTTGGAACAAAACTGGCGTGATGGGGCGGGCCGGGATGGGTTCATAGATAGGCGTTCATGGCGAAACGAAAGGATTTATTTGAAGAAAAACAAAACTACGCTGATTGAGATCGAAAACTTAGTCAGAACTCATATTTTCAAGCTTGGTGTGATCCTTCGATCGCGCTTGCTATACGGAGTGTGTAGGTTTCAGAGTGGTCCACTATGTTTGACAGTTTTTGTACGCAACTAAAATGCGCTACCTGTGTCGAAAGAAGCAATGGCGACTGCTGTAGTTACGGTATCACTCCCTGAAGGTGTTGCAGTAGGGGGTTAGCAGAGGTCCAGCCCAGGCCTGATGCTCGGGTCCGTGCTACTCAAGTCTTGACGAAGATGCGGCGACTGCAAATTGTGATTACCTATAGAACGCATGCTCTTTGTCACATGACAAATTTACCGCCACCGAGTTCGCACTTGTATCTTAGCAGAAACGTTAACCCAGCGCGGGTGGTGGAATATTTCTGCATCGGTACAACGAGCGGTGCACTTGATAGTCAAGCCCAAAGAATCTCGATCTGAGACGACACTGCCAGGGGGTATCGAATAACAAAGAAAGGCTGGATCCACGGCCTGATCCTGAACGATCAGAGGAAATGGAAGCACGAGCTCAAACAGAATATCATCGATCATCTGGCACCCCTCAGCACCCTCTACCCCCCGCCCCCCCCTGCGCCCCCCCTCCCGGGGATTTGCGTTTGTTCTGCGCCTCTTTGTTGCACTTGCCAATAGTATCGTGTACGACATGAAGGGCATTGTCATACATGGTGTGTTATACTGGTATTAAATAGTGAACTGGAGGCACCTGTCCGAGGCATATGAAATGTCTCCAGGGAGAAACATGCTGGTGTCTTCCCATAGTTTTCACAACGATCTTGCACACCGAGTACACCCAAGATCACACGTGAATTGGCCTCTAGAGAATCAGAAACGACGATTGGTTGATGTTATCATTGATACATCGGCAGTCGACGCTGGGCTCTTGCCTGTACGCTGGGCTCTTGCCTGTAGAGAGCGATCGGAGGGAGTGGCGCAGACGTGAATGGGAGGCAACACACATATAGCAGGTAAGTCGTGTAGTATGTATGTATGCCACATGAGACGTTACAACCCACGCTGAGTCATGCCAACCACAACTAGCAGACTGTCCCGTGACGACCAGCACCGAGAGTGCATCATCATACGTTATCCTGTCGCCGTCAGACGCTGGCACATACCGCTGCGAATGCCATTGGCTTCAGGCGCTGTGCTGCCAATGGATGTGAACTAGGTAGTAGAGACATGGCATGTGATATATTACCAGCGATGATATACCCTCAACTCAAATTTATCATTTGGGCCATGTTGCTGGGGTTGGCCCGGGTGAGCGCGGCAGCCTTCACGACAACTAATTAACATATACAGTACAGTACCAGGTACTACGGGAATAACACATATGGTACCAGGTACCAGGTAAAAAATGGGAATGGCGTGTGGGCAATCCTAACCCAAACCCTAACATGACCCCTATGTACTCTTCCTCTACCCTACCCTGCAGTAGTACCTTTTATCATATTAGTCTACAGGAACTTGTCTGGAAAAACTCGGCAAAATACTTTGATATTGAAAAAAAAACAACCACATGTAAAAGATAAATGGCCAAAGTGGGGGCATACCCCCATCCTCCAGCCAAAATGGAGGGGGCAGGGAAAAAAACGTCCGCGGGAGGTGCCCCCTCGTACCCCAACCTACCGCAAAAGCAACCATGACGCGCTGACAAGACGCCGGCAGCCCATGCGGAGCACGCACACTATTTTTGTTTTTTTTCGAGCTCATTATTGGGACGACACCGTGACAAAGGAGGGTGAACAACGTTCTCCAGTTTGACTACAGCTTGGGGGGTGTATGCCCCTTCAAATCTGCTACCTGGTATATACTATGTTCAAGTATTTACCCTTTTTCACAATTTATGCCACATCCCCCCCTTTGAACGAACGCATCTCTCTCATTGACCACTTTGGATAGCTTCGATGTTCCGCGGCGAATCTATGTTAAAGGCCCACAGCGAAACATCGAGTTCGTGCTCCGCATGGGCTGTGGGCGTCTTGGTAGCGCGTCACGATTTAATTTGAGGCGAGTTGGGGCACGCGCAGGTGTTGCGGCGGCGAGGTGATCGGATGCTACAAATACGATGCGTCGTAGCTACCGGTATAGCTATGCTTGGAGGGCCTAGGGCATAAGTGGGGGTCAAGCGGTCGCGCTCTCCTTATTGCACCCTAGTGAAGGGGGGACATCTGCCAGCCGTTACCTAAGGTTGCCAAGATTATGATGGTGTATAGACACGGGGTCAGTATCTTAGCAGTCGGGGATCAGCCCTCGTGTCTGCACGATACGGCCACGAAGAACGAAGCAAAGATGAACCAATGTCACGTATCACTGATGATACGCTTGCATGTCACACGCATTACACGCACATAGTATTATGTCGTACAGTGCATGCCCGAACACTCGCTTTGCACTTGCCGGTGTTTCGGAATGACCGTATTCCGAGAGCTGGTCATCCTAATCTCCCGCTACACGAGTCCAGGACACGGATAGCGAGGAAAGGAGGACCTGCGAGTGCCAAACTACATACACTAAGTCTACAACGAACTTAGACTGGATTTAAGTTGAGTGATAGGGGTTCGACCCTTAGACAGCCTATAATATGGCCATACCAGGGAGAGCTGACACGTCGTCTCGTTCTTCAAGCGTGCTGGGAAGGAAGAGCGGCAGTTGGGAACGGAGCAGCTGGACGAAGGGCGGGCATCAAGAAGATCAGCACCATCCTTACAGGGGTTAGATTCCCTGACGAGGTCCAACCTGGGGGGTGTGTGCTCATGGTATGCCTGCCCGTAGTCGTATTACCATGACCTCCGCATCCCTACAATGCCGGGTCGGGGCACGTCGGATTTTCACCAGCCAGGCAGATATTGTTTGCACCAAGCTCGAAGCGCCGTGAGTTGTTCGGCGAGTCGCATGAAGGGTGAGCTGCATTCTATCAAGAACCACTTGTGAGGCGGACTCTCTTGCGTTGGATGACAGCGTCGAACGAATTGGGAGGTTGGACGCAAAACTTGCAACGCCCGCTGTTTCGTGGTAGGAAGTTCAAGATTATCCGTACGGGGGCCGTTCGCTGAAACAGTTGTACGGTTCCGAGGAATGAAAGAGCGAACCCGGAGTCACAGGCGCTCGGATGCCTTGACTAGCATGTTCGTCTCGTTGGCAACATGCTGGGAAGATGTTACGGCGGCGAGGTGATCGGATACTACAACTGCGAATGAGATGTGTAGTGGCTACCCGTGGCCATACGCGAAGGACCTAGGGTACGAGTGGGGGTCAAGCAGTCGGACGCTACTGACTGCACCCTGGTGGAAGGGGGGCAGCTGCCAGCCGTTTTCTAAGGTTTCCATGTTTATGATGACGTCCAGACACGGGCCAGTATCTCGGCAGTCGGGCATCAGCCCTCGTGTCTGCTCGATACGGCCGCGAAGAACGAAACAAACATTAACCAATGTCACGTATCAGTGATGATGTGCTTGTATATCACATGCATCGCACGCATGCTGCATCCTGTCGTACGGTGCATGCTCAAATATTCACATTAAACTTGCCTGGATCTCGGAATGGCCGCACTCCGAGATTTCTACGTATTTCCCTCCCGATACACGAGTCCAGAATACGGATAGCGAAGAAATAAGGAACTGCGTGTGCCAAACCAAGCCTGCAACGAAAATATACTAGATTCAAGGTGAACGACATGAATCCTTCCCTTGGACCAGCCATAATATGGTGAACCCAGGGAGAGCAGACACGTCTTTTCGTAGTCCAAGCGAGCTGGAAAGGAAGATCATGGAGTTTGGAGTGGAGCAGCTGAACGAAGGGTGGGCATCAAGAAGGTCAGCACCACCCGTCCAGGACTTAAATCCCCCTACGTGATTCAACCTGGGGGTGTGGATAGAAGACTTGCGACGTCCACAGGTTTTGTGGGAGGGAGAGCAAGGTTGAAGATCGTCCGTATGGAGACCATTCGCTGAAACCGTGGGTCAGTTTCGTGGAATGGAAGAGCGTGCCCGAAGTCACAGGCGCTCGGACGCCTTAACTAGCTTTTTCGTCTCATTGGTGATATACTGGAGAGCTGTTACGGCGGCGAGGAGATGGGATACAACATTTACGACGTGTCGTAGCCAGGGTTGTGAACCGAAAGCCGAAAATCGTTTTTTTCGGTCGGTTTTTGTCGGTTTTTCCAACCAAAATACAACTTGTTTTAGACGGTTTCTCGGTTTAAAGAAGAGACGAAACCGGAAAGCCGACTCCGTTTCTCTAGGCCGTTTTTTTTTTCCCTGTCCCCCACCTCAACATTCGTATCTGTATGGAAACACCGTTATTTTGTATAGATACGCCACACGCAACACGCCACACAGCCAGCACGCAGCCCACAACCCGTAACAGCATAGGACCATGGCAGCACGGAACACAGAAGCAGCAGTGGCAGCATGCAGCAGCAGGCAGCAGCAGCAGTCGCACAGGGCACAGTGCGCCGCGAGACTGCGATGAATATACCATGTCGAGTACTGACGACAGTGCTGGTTTCTTCGCCCGCTGAGCTGTCGCACTGTTGCCCTCTGCCTACAATGATACTTGTCCGTGCTCACAGCCCCCCTTGAGCAACGTACATTTCTTCATGGCGTTAGCTGTATGCTGCAAGTTGTGTCTTCATAAAATACGCACCTGGTGGTGTAACTACGTAACGACACATGATGTCATCTACGATACGACAACCCAGCCGAGTACCCTCGCACTCTCCTGCTAGATGTTTTTTATTGTAGCAACTAACTGCTGTATCTGTAGTTAGTTGTTGTTTGCTGCAGATGATAAGAACACCTCGCGTACCAGTATGATGGCGTATGTCGGCCTGTACTCTGTGCGCAGCAGACGCAGATACTGCAGGAATGCCACTGGACACCCTACGATCATGTCACATTGTGCCAACACATGCAGACCGAACCCTTCGAATTACTGACCATCTGGTTGGTTTTGACGAGAAACTGGGCAAGAAACCGACCGAGAAAAGTTCGGTTTCGGTTTCGTTTTTTTCGGGGGGTTTTTTAACCGACCGAAACCGACCGACTCTTTCGGGAAAAAAACGAAAAACCGACCGAGCCACTTTTCAATTTCGATTCACATCCCTGAACTCAATCAAAACTGCAAGCTGCGTACATCGGTCGCACGTTTCCTACGTCCAAGGCTACTGGCCGGTACTCCCCCAGAGGCTATGATACCAGGGTCTACGGGACGATGTTGCTTATAGAGACGATTTTCGAATGATTTCGGCCTAGTCATCCTATCTATGAACAGATAGCCTGCACAAGGGGGACGAAAGACATCCATTCAAAACATATTTCTAGGTACTCGTACTCTGTATATCTGTATATGTTGCAGTAGGTCCCAGCAGAGGTCAACTTTTGTTTTTATTTGTTTTTGCCAAAATCAGGTACAACCTGTAACATTTTTTTGAAAACAATACCTTCACATACTGCAATCAAGTAAAAAGGACACGTCACGAGCGGTGTTTCTGGCCATTTTAAATCTCAACATTCTTTTTGGCGCCTCCAGATTGAGCGCGTGCCCCCAAAAATCTGAAATGTTTTCTTTTCTTTAGGGTATAGACACCACGGGCTCCACTTAGACCTGCAGAGGGTTATCAGGCTTCGTCAGTTTCGCCACGGCGGGCGCGCCCAAGAGTAGTATTTATTCTGGGGCCTGTTACTGTCCTTTGTCGCGACATGCCGTGGCATTGGCGTGGCACCACCTGCGGCAAAACCTTCCACGGCATACCACGGACCTTCCACGGAACTCCACGGCATACCATGGAACCCTAACCCTAACCCTAGCCTTAACCTTAACCCTAGGTGCCGTGGACATTGGGGTGTCGTGGGGGTTGCCACGACAGGCCGTGGGGTTGCCATGGAGTGGGGGAGGCTGTGTTACCATGACAATGCCACGCCATGCCACGTAAAAGTCAAATAGTGTACAACCCTGCGCCTCCCCCCCGTTGCCAGCTTTGAAGCCTCTCAAGAATCCAAGCGGAACGGCTTGCTCGGCGCGAAGTTATTTTCCGTACCAAACCTGAGGCCACCTCGACGCGGGGTGAGGCAGAGGACTACCCTCTGTGTCCACGACGCTGTACAACAACAGAGCACACCTCATAACAACCGAAGCACATCGGCGAACACCCCTAAGAAGAAAAAGTGATACTGTATCAGCCTACGACGTACCAGGTACCTCGAATGTATATAGATTCGTACGTACAGAGTTTAGACATTGAAAGTAACCGAGGGACCGGAAACCGCATAACAGGTAGAGGTCGGCACTTTAGGGGGAAAACAACGAAAACTGGATAGCGAGGCGTTATTCTGAAAACGAAAACCGGGAAAAAAAAACGTTTTTTTAATCGGTTTTAAAGCTTTCCAAAAACCGGTTTAAATCGGATGTTAAAGTGAAACGCCTTCATATCATTGAACCAAACGGCAATTTTGCGTCCAATACGTGCTGTTTATGTAGATTCCGGGCTACTGGTGGCGTGCGACCATAAAATGAGGTAGTGTGGCACTCACTACCAATTAAACCGGAACCATTCCATCTCGCGAACACGGGCTTTGTAAATCCTGCGAGGGGATCCCTCCGGTTGAAGTTGATCCTTGACCCTGCAACAAGCCTCAGCAGTTGTTTTCGTTGCCCCCGACTCCCCACTCTCCCCACTCCCCACCCCCGCGCACTCCACAACACGCCCGCACTTTGTCGGGAACGAACATCGGACAGATCTATCTGAGCCACAGCAGGGACCGTCCTATCGACTGCTGCTATCTTCCTCATTCGTGCCTGTCGCCGAAAGCAACACACATGGTCTGTCCCGGTCCGTGTTTCGCCCAGACATTTCGTGTGTTTCTTTTTCTCTCGTCACACCCTCCATGAGGAGCAGCTGGCAGCGCATATAGTGAAGCGCGCGTCTTCCTATAGCCGCAGACAACCGACCTATTGCGACAGACTGCCGCTCAGTGCGGCTGAGGGCTCGCTAGGCACTATCCTTCTCAAGATTTGCGTGCGCACATGGCACTTCATATCGCATGTCGGGCGTGGCCCTCGTCCGCAACCAATGCTGGCTGTCTACATTTTTTTGGGGGGCCTTAGCAACCCATTCTACGAAGAAGACGTAGATTCAGCTCTGTGTGCTGGATTTTTTCAAATAATTTTCTCGGAAAAATCATTGAATTTTCCGGTAAACTTCGGGCAAGAACTTTCGTGGAAAATCCATGATCCCTGTCTTCTCGGAATTTTCATTTTTATATTTTCTCAATATAGTGGTGGGAAAAAAGTAAGAAGGGTTTCCACGAATAGCAAAAGCTTTCTCCCTAACCGACTTCGAACGCGTTATCCACTCTCGATTTACTCTACAACTATCAACAGCATGTAGTGGTACGGGGTAACGTGATTTCATGGAGTAAAACAAAACGTTGCCTATCTATATACCATGGTATGTACTGAAGTACCTGGTATACAGTAGCACAGTACCGTACATCTGCCGCCTGGTAGTATACCATATCTTTGTGTAGAGCTTCAACTAATGCAGCCCTACAAGGCTATTATACTGCCCTGGCAATGTAGCGATCTCTAAAATAAATTGAGGCATGGAGGACGTACAGCAGGCTCGACGGGCTCAATTATACACCTGATATAACTTATAAAGGTGTTCCTGGTACCTGGTATATAATAGTGATATCCTTACTGGCAGGGTTTTACACAACAAGTCGACATGGGCCGTGGTCATGTATCACAGGAGAAAAAAAAGAGAACTGGTAATTATACGGGTCTTGTGATGATGCACTGCGTGGGACCAAAAAAAAGAACAACCGCTGGCGAGTAATTTATCGTTTATTTCTCGTTTGACTTTGCATCGGTGCCCCCCCCCCCGAAGGCTATCAAGCACCGAACAGAAGCCAGCTGTTCGCGTGTAGCAGCAAAGTGAAACACTCACACCTACAGTAGTTACTACTGTTATGATACTGCCTTGTATGAGGCTGAAAGCCCGGTAATTACCTGGGTTCAAGTATTGGGATCGTGTTGTAGTACCTGGGAGGCGTATTTTAGATACTCGGACGCGCCTACGAACAGCCGCCGCCGCTGGCACCGCGCCACCTACTGTTGACTATGGCTTCGGACCCGGCGGGGGCCCTAGACCATCCGCCCGGCGTGCTATCACCCCACCGCGAGCCCCAAGGCCGCGACCGCCCGTACCCGTCTTTATGAGCCCGGCTCCAGCCGCCTCGTCGATCCCGACGGTACCCATCCCGTCCGACCGCGACCGCGCCGAGCCCGTGAGAACTCCTCCCTTACGGCTCCCGCCGCCAACTGACGCACCGCCCGCCACCACGACCGACTTGGACGCCTTCGGCGCAGATGCCGAATTTCAGTTCGGTGATTCCACAGCGCGCTATTCCCACGCCGACTGGGCTCGGGATCAACAGGTCGAGCCCGCGTGCAACGCCGCCATGCGTTACATAGCCCTTGGCCGGCCGGAAGTTTAGCCAGACGATTTTTTATCGTGTTTTCCTTCCCACCAGCGCCCTCCCTTTTCGGAGGTTCAGGAGCTGGCTAAGAAAGGCCACTTGCACACCACCGGCGCGGGCATCGTTCTACTCGTCCGACAGCCGTTTCCCCCCCTTGCGCCGGACACGCAACGCCCGGTGGGTCGTTCCGCTTGTTTATAAAACAACGAGCCTATTCGCAATGATGGACCGCTGCTCGCCCCTGGGTCATGCTTCCTTGCCGTTCCACAGATTCCTGCCACCTAGGAGCCGCGCGCACCCTACGTATGTTCGAACGTCTCTCTCTACTGGTAGATCGGTATTAGCATCTGTACCCGGTGATGGCTACGCAACTGCTTGAAGTGCCAGGTACGGAAAACGTCACGGCAGACAGTCCGGTGGCCCACCATCACGTTGCCCTTGCCGGAAGGACCCGCCATCGCCGTCAGCATCGACCATTTCGGCCCTCTCCCGGTGACGCCTCGAGGAAATACCTACATTTTGCTTTTCACTGATCGTTTCAGCCGCCGAGCCGACATGTACGCCGTCACAGCGGCAAAGTTCACCGCTGAGGGCACGGCTAACATTATCATCAACCGGTACACTCCCCTCTTGGGGTGCCCGCGCAGCATCCTCTCGGGCAACGGCCTCCAGTTCTGCTCCAAGCTCTCGCACGCCGTTTACCAGCTTCTCGGGGTTCGAGCAAATTGCCACCATCTCCTACCACCCAAGCGGCAACGGTGGGGTGGAACGTGTAGACCACACGATGGCCCAGATGCGGGCAATGGTCGTCAACGAGTTCCAACACAACTGGGATAAACAGTTCCCTCATGTCGAATTGCGTACAACTATTCCCTCAGCGCCGCCACGGGTTTGGCTCCCAACGAGGTCCATATGGGTCGGCTGCCACGCCTCCCTCTCACGATTTTCGAGCGTGCTGGAGTCGCCGGCAACCAAAGTTTGGCCAGCGACCACCTCGCCTACTGCGACCTGGCGACGGACCGCCAGCAGCGCGCGTACGATATCGTTCGCGAACACCACGCCCTCACTGTTAGGTGTGGGCGTAAGGTCCGTATCGACCAGAAATCGGTGACATGGTGAATAATTTGATTTTTTCCCCAAACGTATCAACCAACAGACTGACGATTGTGGGCAATTCCGAGCTGACATGGCGCTCCAAAATAACTTGAATGTCGTACCAGGTATACCGGAAGTTCAGCATTGCATCGTTTTTAACTCCTGATACGTCCCAAATTGGCTGTCCATAGTGTGCTCAGACGTATAAAAGCATATGTTCTAAACAAACTCAGCAACCGGAATGTTTTTCCGTTTGATGTTGATCTTAAAAACAGCGATAGGTGTGATTTTGAGCGTGTTTCGGTATAATGTACCCGGCTGTAGAGCGCATCGACTGATATGAAGAATCGAGGCTACAGAAACCTAGTTCGTGGTATGCCGCACACGGGTAAACAAAGTCATTCCGATCGTACACTTGAGTAAAGAGTACCACCCCGTCAAAAGAGAGTAGTTTCTTATATACATCATACAATGGGACACACGACACGACACGACACAAGAAAAAAAAACAAGGAGGTACAGGGGGTAATGAAAAAAAAGAACGCGGAGTTCTTCGTCCGCACGGGGAAAACTATTGGAGAAGTGGGGAGAGACAAGCGCACCGAGAACATAGCGGAGTGCCGCGACTATCGTGCGTTGGAGCGATGCCATGACGGTGCTCCCCTGTGCACGCGACGAGGCTGGGGGCAAATATGCTGCTGAGATCGGTCGTGTTCAAAACATCCGATCGGCTCATATTGTACAATACAGAACCGAGCAAGCATACGAGGTGTTGCTTCGGCTATTCATGCAGAGAACCCGAACCCAGGGGGCCCATGTAGAATACGTTCTCCATCCCCACGTTGTCGGCAAGGTGGAGGGCATGCAAGAAGCCCCCAATGCGGAACGCATGTATGATTTCTTCCGCCAGAACGGCAACGGACCGCGCTGCATCGCCACCTTCCATCTCCTCCTCCTCTCGCTGCTGCGCTGCCTGTTGCTGCTGCCGATCCCACTTTTTTATATCCTATACGAAGGGTTTTCCCTATTTCCTAATTATTGATCTCCTGAAAGGCTTCTCAGGCTTTTGGGCTTTGAAAAAAAATGATGACGGCTGTTGTCAATCTTCTTCGTTGTGGTTTGGCGAAAGACATGAGATTCACCTCTGCGCACAACGGTCAATGGACACCGATATTGCTGGTACCGGCTACAAAAGGGACCTCACGCGCACCGCTAACTGTTGCTCGCGTGAACCACTGCAACTCCGCCCTCTCCGACCCTCTGCGTCTAGTTCCCAAATTTGGTGCTGGCGGCTGGGCGTGGGTGTACAATACAGCGGCCACCGTCCGCCAGGGCGCGAAGCCGACACGGGCGCCAAGGTCCTCAAGGCCAAACCTCCCACTCAACTGGACGGGCCCCTCCAAAGTACTCGCAGTTGGCCCCTGCTCCTCAGGGGGCACCCCGGACGGATCTCCTCTCGGGCCAAAGCTCCTGCATTTGGATGTTCCTTCCGATATGCCCGGCGCTGATGCTCGCCGGCGCGTAAGAGCTCAACGCTGCAAGCCCTGTGCCAATCCCCACGACCGTGGCGACATGCCGAAGTATTTGCCAGCGGGGTTGACGCAACACGCGCTGAACAACTTCTCCAAGTAATCTCCCCGTACCACGTCACCCAGAACGACATTTCGATCCCTCTTCAACGACTCGAAGTGGAAAAGATTAACAGACATCAATCGGTTAAAGGTCGAGGAGGCGTCATCGCGGTGATGTACGAGACGCACTGGACAGGACTATCCCGTCCATCCTGGGAACGGGAAATGGACCTTCAGCTTTCTCGCCACGCAATTTTGCTCCACTGGGCCAAAACCCCGAACCAGCACCGCCAAACCAGCCGCCTGTACCGCCGAATGAGAATCGGCGAGGCACAACGGGAGCTTTCTCGGAGTAACGGCGAGCGGTTTCTGGCACCCGGCTATGGCTGCGTATCGCACGCCGACTGGTTTCGCCGATACTGCGACACCGTGCTTCCCAACGGGGCCCACTTTTGGTACAAGGGCGACGATAGTCTGTGGTGGCTCGGGAAAATCAGGGCTACGACACCAACGGATGGACTATATTTGGTTCGATTTTAGGACGACCCGGGACCGATCAAGCTTCCTCTTTCTCCGGCGCTCTACACGACTCCGACGAGGGTTGTACGAGGTTTTAGGTGTCTGCAAATTCACTTGACTAGCGCGTTTGCACGGGGGTCCAGTGTAACGTAGATAAATCTCGAGGCGCCGCCGTGGAAAGCTGACTTTCTCTTCTCGGCTGCACTCGATATATTTTTTCTTGTCGTTTTCCTGGGCTTTGGGGGGTGGTTTTTCTGCTCCGTGCATTCCCGGTTGTTTTTTCTCGGGCTGGGTTGGGGATGGTTTTTGCGTATTTTGTCCTGCCTACCCCCCCGCTCAGTGTCCGAGCTGGTCTAGGTAATCGGGCCACTCATTTGTGACACAGGACGCTTTTCCAGAGTTGTGGGCTGGCTTTAGGTGGTTCTTGGCGTGTTCCGTGTTGTTTTCTTCTCCTTTTGGTCTTCACTTTTTGCTTTTCCATCGACACTTCCTCGCCCTCCTCCCGTTGTGGGTGGCATGGCGATAACTTTCGAGGACAATTTCTTCCAGTCCCTCACGATTTGGCCTTCCTTTCTTTCTCTTATTTTAAACGCACCTTCGGTTTCGTTGCCTTGCCGTTCAGAGGAGTGGGAGTGGGTTTGAGGGTGTGTCTTAACCCCCCCCAGAGAGCATTGGAACGAGCCGAATGGAATATTATTTGCCGCATGAATTGGTGTTGATTGGTTGTGGGAAACGAATAGATTCAGTGCAGCCCGAGAAAAACAGTATATCTAGGAAGAGGAAGAAGAAGTGTTGCACCCCTTTTTCTTGTTTGGGAGGACCGAACGGGGATAAGTAGCTGAATAATTTGATGTAGATGGACACCACCGAAGATTATGTGGATACCAATTGGTCGTGGCATGGTGCAAAAGATACCGTTCGTGCCGATTCGGCTGGCGAGGCCCAGGATTCTGCGTGGACCCAAACACATTTTTTTAGATAAGAACGGAACGAATGACCACGAGCAGTCTCGTTCCGTTCCGCTCGTTCCTATGCTCCCTGGGAGGGTTAAGACACCCTGAGGAGCCGCATCTTCGACTCATGTTCTAGTTCGTGGAATCGGGGTTTCCATGAATTTTCCACAATTCTGCATATATATACGTCTCATCAGAGTGGGCTAGTGTTATGATACTGTCTTGTATGAGGCTGAAAGCCCGGGAATTACCTAGGTTCAAGTATTGGGATCGTATTACTGTAGTAGCGCTTGGGAGGCGTATCTTACATGGAAAACCAGGGGTTTTCCCAACGGGCACGAGCTTGGCTCTCAGTCTCCGCGTGCACGAAAGGAATAATGCTGCTCTTCTTCTGTTTCTAAGCAAGCAACAAACGTGAGTACCAACGAGTACCGACTTAATAGGCTAACCTGCCCAGGGATACAAAAGTGTCCCGACCTTTGATCATAACACTACAGGGCACCGACCTGGACATTACATACCCTGTAAACGCCACCGGGGCAAATGGGGGGGGGGGAGTAACTATGGCAGCTCCCTAGCTGGCAGCGCCCACACCCAACACCTCAAGAAGCTGCTATCCTGGCATCCAGGTAATACAACAAAGCTTTATGGTCAGCGTGCAAATATATTGAAAAAGTCCAAAACGGCAGTGTCACAATTTCATCCGAAAACAAGCTGACAACTAGCCTTTGTCAACCATCGCACTATAAAATGCAGCATCCTTCTTACGTCACAAACTTGGTATCTAGGATATAGTGCGGAATTTGGGGATGTTTTGTATCCTCTGGCATATGCCACTCTGTATGCGGCATGAGCTTCAACGTTGATCACTCAAAACAGTTCTGAAAGAAGAAATCGTCGGAAATGAAGGAAAGCTATGTACAAGGTCTATCTACCTTTTATGTCTGCTTCCCTCCATGCTTTATCTACGGCACTCTATTTGTTGTATTCGCTCCCTCCTCCATCTCAATATGTACTATTTACGTTCTATTCTTGAATCCTAAGCCGCATCCAAGCTCCATCCCCTCGCCATCGGTGGGGGCCTGTCACACCCCCCCCGCTCACTACGTGAGCTGCACAACTAGGGTACCGTTTTTTAGTTTTTTTTTCGGCGGTCGCCCACAGCTGGTCGTCGAGTTCGACCATTAAATATTTGTGCGAGGTGAGCAACCTTTACTCCGCACAAGGGAATTGATCGTATCACGTAGTGTTCATGGTAAAGCACCCAAAAGGCAGTTACATAGTACTCCCATTGCTGTCTTTGGAAGTGGCTGTCATCCATAAAATGTGCAAGTCCGCCCCACAAGCGGTTCCCAGTAGGATGCAGCTCACCCTTCATGCGACTCGCCGGACACCTCACGGCGCTTCGCGTTTGGTGCAAGCAATGTCTGTCTGGTCGGTGAAAACCCGACATGCGCCATCCCGGCATTGTAGGGATGCGAGGGTCTATGGGCATACGACTACGGCCATGCATGAGATCGAGTGCATCTCTCCTGTCGAGTACACCCCCCCCCCTGCTCCTTCTCGATTCCTGTCGACCCCTAAGCTGGAGTTTGAATCTCGGCACCCTTCTCGAGATGGCGACCTGTGCAGTCACCGAGACGATTTGGAGTAGGCGTTCCTTCCCATCGACGCACCGTCCCTCCCCCCCACGACACTAGCTGCCAGCTGGTCGATGAACATACTGCCCTCTACCCCGAGACGCCCAAAGCTTTCATCGGCTAAAGTGGCAAGTTTGAGACTCCGTTCGTCACAGGAAACATGTCCCGGTCGAGCGCAGTGTTGGCGCTTGCCCCCCCCGGAGGTAGAGGCAGCTGACCCATCGTGATCAGCACTGCCTCCTCGCAGGTGTATCTGCGCTTGAAGGTCAGCATGATTGACGTCCAGCAGGATGGACTTCTCTATATATACTCCCTGTTAGGAGCATCCCGTAGACCTCCTCTCCTGACGGCAATGCCCATCCGCAGATTTCGGTCTGCGGTGAACGGTTTATATCCCCCGAGCCAGGGCCAACGCGACACGTACGATCACACACCAGGTCACGTGCCCGAACCCGGCTCTACATGCGGTACACCAAGATGTGGATCTTCACCCTCTTCTCCAACAGATCAGGGGTCTCGGTAGATCGGCGGATACGGCGGAAGAGAGAGCCATAGGTGCCAGGGTCAACGCTGCGGAGCTCCGCCTCAACGGGGGGTCCACCACCCCAACTGGAACGATAGATTTGTCGAGGAGCGCAACTGAGAGAGGGGAGGAGGATATCTGGGGAGATTGGCGTGGCACGGCCCCCCAGCAAGCACAAGTGGAAGCGCCGTGCGGGGCTTGTGGAGAGCAAGTTACAGACCGTAACAGGTTCTCTTTCGCAGGTTGGCTCGCTCATACGGAGTGCGCCGTGGAAAACGTACAGGGGGCCTCCGGAAGGGGAGACGATCGGTTCGGGGTAGCCATCCCAGAAGGGAACGGGCCGCTCCGTCGGAGAGCGTTTCGCCTCACCCAGATACTGCCGAGGCTACACCTACGTTATGACGGCGCTACAGTGATGGGCGCCCATAGAAGGAGACAACTGGAAAGATCGTGGCGGTCAGCGATTTCGCAGGATGAGGACGTCGTGAACCCACCTCAGACCCAACAGGCAGAAGGGAGGGAGAGAGAGGAGGAAGACGCAGAGTGCACGTACTGCGGACAGGCTCTGGAAGACTCGGCAGAGGCGTCGAGGGGCATTCACAGGCAAGTACCCGTCCCGTGCTCCCACGGGGGGCTTGTGCACGCCAGTTGCATGCTGGAACGAGCAGACCGCCTCGCGAGAGGGCATACAGACCCGAGGTCCTGCGTCGCATGCCGCCACGAGGGGGACGGGGGAAGACGACCCCCCCGCCCGGCGGAGCTTGCTAGTGGCTTACCAATGGAGGAGTCGGGGGGAAGATGGGCAACGTTAAGGAGCGCCATGCAGTTCGCCAACCTCCTTCAACGGGACGCCCCAGGATCGGGGCCGGCTAGTTATCTGACAACCGGCGTATACAGCTCATTCGAGCACATGGTACGTGCCCACGGGAGGAGCCCAACCTCTTCGTTCCTCTTGTGCTCCCTGTTCAGCGATGCTCTGGGCCTGCCCCAAGCGGCCTACCTTGATTTCCCACGCTCGAGGGAATGGGAAGTGGCCGTCGGCCGCTACCGTACGCGGTTCGCCGCGCTCGGGATCCGATCGCAGGATGTCCCGCTTCGATTAACTAACCGGAGGCTCTACATTGGGCCCCATGTTCAAGAGTTCAAGAATACTTGGCGGGTCTCGACGCTGAGTGGGAGGAACGCTTGACGAGATGGACTCTCGGCGTTCAAAACGCGCTGGCGGAACGCAGCGCGCTCCCTCCCTTTCCGGTGGAGGCGGCGCCGCCCTCGCCGGGAGCAATGGAGCCGGCGCTAGACAGAGATCCGATGAGGAGAGGGCAGCTGGAGCAAGAACGCGCAGCTCCGAGTATCTCAGAGAGCCACCAAAACGAGGGAAGCCGGGATACCACGCCAGCAGAACAACCCAGAACGCCTTGGACAAGGTCCGAGGTAGCGTCGACAACCCCCGGACCGACAGCGCCAACCAACGTGAGAGAGGGGGGAGCGATCGCAAGGGGTAGAGGAGGCCGATCGAGAGGTTCTGGGAGGGGTCCACGAGGAAGCAGTGCAGGGAGAGGGGCCGACGTGAGTACGAGGCGAAACGCCAGGCGGGGGGGCAGTGCGCCACCCTCTTCAGCAGACAGGACGGGGGAGGGGGGAGAGGGGGAGGGAGTGGGGGGAGCGGAGGGAGAAGGGGAAGCGTGGGGACCGGGGGGGACAGATGGATTGGGGGGAGCGGGGGGTGAAGGGGGAACGGAGGGAGCGGGGGGAGCGGGGGGAGCGGGGGAAGCGAGGGGAGCGGAGGGAGTGGAGGGAGTGGGGGGGGCGGGGGGAGCGGGGGGAACGGAGGCAGCGGAGGTAGCGGGGGGATCGGGAGCAGCGAGGGGAGCGGGAGGAGCGGGGGAAGCGATGAGAGCGGGGAGAGGGGGTAGTGCGCCACATTCGTCAGCAGGCAGGGGGTGGGAGGGAGGAGCGGGGGCGAGGGGGGGGGCGAGAGAAGCGAGGGGACAGGGGGGGGGCGGGGTGGAGGGAGGGAGAGAGGCGGGGGAAGCGGAGGGAGGGGGGGGGGGGTACCAGGAGCGAACCTACCAGAGAGGAGAGAGATAGTGAGGGTAGAGGAGAACCGGAAACGGGAGGGCCGCGGAATGGGGGGGGGAGAGGGGGGAGAGAAGGGAGAGAGACGGGCCAAAGAAGTGGAGGGAGAGGAGCCGCAATGGAAGACAGGGGGTCCGGGATGCCAAACGACGAGGGTCCAACCGGAGGATCTCCCAGGGCGTCGGGGAGGAGACCCGGGAACGGGACGCGCCCCAGGGCCTTCCTTGGCGACACCACAGGGGAAGTGGCGTGCGGGGTCTGCGGTGTAACGCTACAACTAGGGCACCGGGCGGTACGCTTTCCATGTGGACAAGGGCGCCACGTGCTTCAAGCCCGTTGTGTGGTGGAGGCCCTCGCGAGAGGCGCAGCCCCGGCACCTCTCCGCTGCCCAGCAACCAACTGCGGGGCACAACATCCAAGACGGGAAGCACTGCAGGCAGCGGTCCAAGCGGACCCGGGGCTTCGTAATCGGGCAGCGAGGATGGGAGGGGGGACCATAGGTGACGAGGACCTCCGCAGCCGGGGGCTTTGGTACGGGTGGGACCAGAACAGCTTGGGTATAGGGCCACCACTTGATGCCGTTTCCTTGGATGACCTGGGCCAACGTTTCGCAACCGGGAAAACTGTGCAACCGCAGTTGGCTGGCGCACACGCGCGCATTAGCATTCACGTGCTCGGCATCCTCAACCACGCTATGGGTGAGCACAGGCCGAACCGAGAGTCGGCGACGCCGAACTCGCTCCTACGGGCGATCAAGCTATGGTACCTCATGCCAGCCCTGCTCCACTCACCGTACGGCCGAATCAAGAGGCGACAGAGGTTCGCGTTGGTGGAGAGCGGGGATATAGTAATCCTGCTCCCATGGCTGATAGCATTCACCAGGGGAGGGGACCTGAGGCGACGGGATGCCGCCCAAGAAGATTCGGAGGAGACGAAGCTCGAACGGGCGTCGTCGGCGTGTCGCCACGCAGGAGGGGTCAAAGTGGCAGCTCGGAACCTGCTAGCAGAGCCACGATCAGCTGGAAACGAAACGACGTGGAGCACACTTGTGACCAAGTTCCCCTCCGAAGATCGCGCCGCAGTGTCCGCGGCGGCGGCGGCGGCGGTGTTGGCGACCGCCACCGAGGTGGAAGACGGAAACGCCCCTCCGTGGCGCCCTGACGATGAGTACGCCTCCGAGGTGCTCTTCGACGTCATCAGCTCCCGCAGTGCCCTTTCAGGCCCCGGAAACGATGGTCAACGCTTTGCGCACCTGCAATCCATCATCCACACCGACATCGGGCGGGAAGAGTTCGGAAAGGGCATGACAGCCTTCTGGCGGAGAATCGTCGACGAGCCGGACGCGTTCCCGCCAGAATTCTGGCAGCTCTTCTTGCAGTCGAGCCTCACTGCCTTGGGGGAAAAGTGCCGGCCGGTCTGCGTGGGCATGACATGGAGGCGGCTCATCACCGCGGGGGCTATGCGACAGTGGCGGCCGCGGTTGGAGGAAGTCAACCGAGAGGTGGGGCAGTTTGGGGTCGCAGTACCCGGAGGAGTGGAGCATGTGGGACTGAGGGCTAGGACGTTACACGAGACGGGCAACTGGGTCGTCCTAACGGACTGCTCCAACGCCTTCAACACGGTTAAACGGACGGCGATGCTTGAAGAGGCCGCCAACTGCGTTCCAGCGCTCACGCCGTTTGTGGCGAAGTGCTACGGCACAAGACCCGCCGACGTGTATTTCCGGATGGACTCAGGGGAGACCAGGACGATCGCCTGCTCCAGCGGTGTCCAGCAAGGGGACCCCATGGGGCCAGCAATGTTCTGTGTGGCGTTGAGACCAGGGCTGAAGCGTTTCCGACAGGAGTTCGAAGGAGAAGGAGTGGAAGCCTTCGCCTACATGGACGATGTATCTCTCGGCCTTATGGGGGTCACGGCCAACACGATTAGAGCTTTTGCCTTCCTCCGGCGAGAGCTAGACGACATCGGCATTGTGGTCAACCCCGCCTAGACCGTAGCACTACCACCCAAAGGACACGTCCCGACGGCGGAAGAGATATCGCTCCTGGAGAGCGTTGACGTCCGCATCGCAGACGAAGGAGGGGTGACGGTGGTTGGTGTCCCGATCGGCTCGGATGAATACGTGCTGGGGCGAGCAATGGAGGTAGTGAGGGACGGAGGCGCGGACCGCCTTGCACGCTGCCTCGCTAACATGCCAGACAAGCAAGCGGCGGCCCTCATCACCGTCGAATCCCTCGGGCAGCGGACGGGCTACCTCGAAAGGGCTCTGGACCCGGGGCTGTCACTCGAAGCATGCCGAAGGGCCGACAACGGGGCTCAGTGGGCCTACGAAAATATCCTAGAGCTACCGGGAGCGGCGGACGCACAGTCGTTTTTCCAGGAGGGGTGCCCGGCCAGCCAACTGACTCTAAAACCCTACCAACAAGCCCAAGCACGCCTTTCGACGGGAGCAGGAGGGTTAGGGCTGCCGTCGACGGAAGCGAGGCGAATGTCTGCCTCCATCGGGAGTAGGGTGGGCATCCTGCCGGAGGTTCTAGCAGACCTCACGGGCCCGCTAGGAGACAGGGTAAAGAGGGGTCTCCCTCATTCGAGCATCATTACTGAGCTCGGGGGCAGCCTGCGAGAGATCAGGGACTCGTGGGGCGTGACAAAAGAAGCGATGGAGGGCATCGTCCCCGAATCCTGGCTGGAATGGAGCATGGGTGCAGAGGGGGACCTGGTCCCAGGGCCCCCTGAAGCCGACATGCTGGCGGCGCATGATGCCGTAACCACCAACTCCCGGAAGGCTCAACAGAGGTTGGGCAAGCTGGTGAATCAGGGTCGACACGCTGCACACACAGCTTCGCTGGAGGGGCTACCGGAGATTGCACGCCCACCTGGACCAGGCGACCCGCTTGGGGGGAGCGAGCCCAAGGCCTTCGCCAAAGCTCGCTACAGGAGCCTACAAGGAGCAGGAGCCACTGCTTGCCTTCGGGCGAGGCCAACAGACTCGCTCCGTGTCATACCAGCAGAGGAGTTCGTGGGCATGGGAAGGCGCTTCATAGGCATCGAGGAGCACGTGGCGGTGAGGTGCCCCAGCTGCGAGGCAGTCGACATAGACACACGCCACGCACGCATCTGTCCCAGAGCAGGGGCACAGGTGAACCAACATCAACCGTTGGCTCACGCGATCTCCCGCACGCTGAAGCGGCTGGGAATCCCTCACCAAGTGGAGAGCGGCGAACCGTTCACTGCAGACCGGAACCTGCGGATGGACATCGTTGTCAGGAGAGGAGGTCTTCGGGACGCTCCTAAAAGGGAATACAGGGAAAAGTCCATCCTGCTGGACGTCACCCATGCAGACCCGCAAGCGCAGGTCCACCTGCGAGGAGGCAGCGCTGATCATGATGGATCAGCTGCCTCTACCTCCGAGGCGCGCAAGCGCCAACACTACGCGCGTCCGGGACATGTGTCCTTCGACGAGCGGAGCCACAAACTAGCCACCTTAGCGGTGGAAAGCTTTGGGCGCCTCGGGGTAGAGGGCAGCAACTTCATCGACCAGCTGGCAGCTAGCGTCGTGGGGGGGAGGGATGGTGGGTCGATGGCAAGGAAGGGGGTAGTGAAGGAACGCCTGCTCCAAACCGTCTCGGTGACCACTCAGGTCGCCATTTCGAGGAGGGTGTCGAGGTTCAAGCTTCAGCTTAGGGACCGCCAAGAAGGAAGAAGGAACAGGGGAGGGAGGGACGACAGACCCACACCGAGGGCGTGGGGATGGAGCTTGGATGCAGTTTAGGATTTAAGGATAGAACGTAATGAGAAGGAAGGAGCAAATACAGCAAATAGAGTAGACAAGCTGAAAGTTGGCACGGAAGGGAGGTAGACTTGGTGCATGGGTTTCTTTTTGTTTCCGAGGTTTTCTTCTTTCGGGAAAGTTATGAGTGATCCATGTTGAAGATCATGCTGCACATTGTCAGATGGCAAGAGGAATGATAATATAATACCTGGTATTGTATTAATCGCTGTCGCTGGGAACTACCACTGTTGTAGTAGTGCAGCAGGGTATGTGTATTATTAATAGCTGCCTTCCGAGCTTTTTGGTTGATGTAAACATTCACCAGGGTACATACCAGTACCCGGTACGTAGTATGCAACATGCTCTACTGTTCGTAACACTATTAACAGTCCTGCAACTGCTGCTGTGCAGGTAGCCTGTTAACAGGAAAGTGGTAATGGTTTTATTCTGTCGAAAACCAAATATTATTCCTCTGCCGTTTTTTCCCCGGTTTTCCGGTTTTTTCCGGTTTCATCCGATTTCCGGTTAATAACCGGTTCAAACCGGCAAAAAAAACACTTCGATTACTCGAACAAGCCTGCTGGCTTTCCAAAAACCGGTTCCACTTTGATTACTCGAACAAGCCTGCTGGCTTTCCAAAAACCGTTTTTTTTTTCAAGGTGCCCACCAGGTCCTCTATGCAATAATACCGGTACCTGGTATATATTAAAATATGAAAAACAGGTGTACGTATGGCCTCTCTGATTGGATGAAAATCAGGGAAAAACACTTGAAAGCTACTCGTACGAAGGCAAAGAAGACAAAAATCCAGGTGTACCTGGCCCAGTTTCAAGCCAAAAAAAGGTACGATGTGAGGGTGGCCAACGGCGAGGCTCCTGGCGTGTGATTTGTACTTGTTTTTAGTGTGGACCTGATTTTGGCAAAAACCTGGTGTTTCTTGTTTCGTCCGCCGATTGGTTTTCCTCTTCGTTTTTCTTTCGATTTTTCTCTTTTTCTGTATAGAATGTTACGTCGTGCCTGTTGTATTCAGCACGATGACATGGCATTGCATTGTCTACTCTCTGCTTACTGCATTGTCTACTCTCTGCTAACTGCATACTGCTGTACCAGGCAACAATGTATCCGCTGTTTCGTAGTTTTGTGACCACCGAGCTTGTACACATAATGTCATGGTCTCTCTACTGATATGATTGAAGAATCGACACAGCAGACACTGACGACTGGTTGCGCTGGACGTCGACGGGTATATAGAAATAACGCAAGCAACACTGCACGCAACCAGAAAAAGCTCCTATTTTTATTGATACTCGCAGAAAGATGTAAACCATCCGTAACTGGTAATAAAACTAAGAGTACCGGTATTAAAACAATACTATTAATACGTACCAGGTACACTCGTAGTAGTAAAAAAAAAAAAAAAAGTGGTACGAGTAGTATTACGGGGGAGCATGGTTAATAGGACCTATGCTATAGATAAAAACCTATATATTTGACCATTTTTACTAACAATATTTGGTCCTATTAACTGTGGCCCCCCGGAATAGTATTAATAGCAGCAGCAGTATAAGTAGTAGTAGTACTACACTGTGGAGGACCTCTTTCGGCTTCATTTTATTCACAGCACTGCTACTTACTATAATAGATGTCCCCCCCATGCTACGTACCTAATATCCTGTTGGGCAAGCATGTGCCCGTCCCAACCCTCAAGTACTACGTACCAGGTATGTATTAATAGCCCGAACTCACCAATTTCTTCACGGTTTGAAAGTTGCACCATCATAATGATATGATAAGACCTCGTACGAGAGAGTATATCGGAGAAGAGACTTGGCAGAGAGGAAAAAATGTGGTCTTTGGTGATTGGCAGCCGTTGTTCGAACTTTCATTCTGTTTTATTATTAGGAGGAGGAGATGAGAGCTCTGAAGCGGGAGCGGGTATGACATATGATGCCGGAGAGCTCGTTCCTGAAAGCTCCGAAAACGATGTTTTTGAAGGGGCCGGGTGGGTGCGGGCGGCACTGATGGGTGTGGAGTGGGGCTACTTCAGAACTTTCGAAGTCAGACCTTGCACGCACGTGTTTTTTTAGGCGGGATTATTTTGCGGCGTCTTCGAAGCTGTTTTTCCATGTCCCCCTCGCTTTCTCGCGCATGATCACACAACACATTATTGTCAAGGAAACAAGAAATCGGCGAAACGCTGCTTGTTGTTGTTGTTGTTGTGTGTTGTTGCACTGCTGCCCTAGTTCAGTTGTATCGCTTTGGGAAAAAACTATTCAGTAGTTCTTCCCTGTTCCTGGAGATGGTAGCGAGGCAGGCGTGTAACCGCTCGACGGGCGCTGGAGGGCAAAAGGAGGGCGGGCAATCGCACTCGACTCGCTCGTTGCTGCACTAACCACTCGACCCGCTGCTGCACTGACTGAAGCATTTATTTCAGTGCCGCGCTTTTGCCGCTCGTCTTTTTTTGTACGAACAGGTGACCAGATCTGAGAGCAGCAGAGACAGAGGTGATGATGATGTATGTCAGTGTGGAAAATTGAAAATTATGCGGCGGACTCTGTCCCCCTTCTTTTCATTTATTTTACGCACAGGCAGGGTACAGCAGTACTGCACCTAACTCCTGGTACCCAAGTGTACAACAAGGGTACGAAATGTATTTTATGTACGTGGGTACGTATTTTTGTTGGTGCAGGAAGAAAACCCTATACACACATACATACAGGAGTACATTCGTACCTGGTGCTACGTACATATTCCGTCGCATCCCAGGCCATGTATTGTGCTGTTGTTGTTCTTGTTGTTGTTGTTGTTGTTGTTGTTGTGTGTGTACACATTCGTTCCGTGGCAATTCCTTTAGAGGCGTGTTCGCTAGTGCCGCTCGCTGTATGTTGTTGTCGTTGCTCGTTGCTGCTTCCGAACTGGTGCTTGCTAAAGAATCGTCTTGTTGCGTGTGCGCGCGTACACGCAGCGCAACTACTACTATGCTATACCGACCGGTACTATTAATATTATATAATTGTGTGTGCTTGCTGCTCGCTGTATTTTTTGTGGCAGAACTGAGATACTCGTACAACATACGAGATGCTGGGACAGACCAGCCAGGTATACAGCAAGCTCCACAGCTGACTCAGCACGCACGTTGGTTTGACACACACAACAGCAACGCCCAACGCTACCCTTCGTTCATGGTAGTTACACCCATACATCACAGCGTAACCTTCCCAGGACCTCCGTTCGTCGTACAGTCTACGTCGTCATAGCAACGTACGTGCGTGCAGCAGCAAACTCGCGTTCTGGTCATTGGTGGTGAAAACATTTCGAACACTCCAATAAAAATAATAATGATATACCAGGGGTATTACGTTTTCACGCCATACACACCCTAGGTCTAGACTCTAGAGACCTCCCTGTAGAGACCTCCCTGTATCCTTCCTGCAGGCTGAGCACACATAGAGGGCCTGCTGCAAGTAGTCTACAAACACAACTCCCTCGACTACTAGTTTAACTGCAGCAGCTGCTGCTGTGGAAAGCCGCTGACGCTCCCACGTTATCATACCCAAAAGGTAAATTTTGCGCGAAGAGGGCCTTCTCTGTGATGATCAAGCAGCAAGGTGATGATGGTGATGGCAGTTTCAGAGAGGCTTTCTAATATCGGGGGTTGATGCCCGTCTGTGATTGGCCAACCCAAAAAATATAAATAGAACGAAAATATTTTTAATCGCTCCTTCGACACCCCCGGTAAAAAAGCTACAAGAAGAAGCTACCTCTCGACCCGGCGGACGCCTTCTTCGTGTTCCACGGGAAACATCGACGCGGGACTGCGTTCGTCACAAGAAACTTCAGGGTCAACACCTCCTCCAAGCGAAAAGGCAATAAACGCTCTTTCTTCTTTATTCGTATTGGTATCAATAACAGTTTTTTTTGTGTTTTTTTTTTCACCCACCACGAAGCATAGATAGCCAGGTGGTAGAACGAAACAAAAACAGCGACGATGATTGATGGTGAGCAAAAATCGCGTTTTTTTTTTAATTATTTTTAATCCAGACCAAGTAAGTCCAGACCGACGGAACCACCCCTCCCCCCCCCCCCCCCGCCCCGCCGAAAAAACAAGAAAAACTGGTACAAAATTCAACAAGCTTCTCGCGATTTTGTCCTGGTGAGATTGTTGTGTCTCGATTTTCGGCGGGGGGCAGTACGCCTCGGTCGCGTTCAGTGTCCGTCACGTTTGTTGCGCGCGCGTGACTGCTGCCGCCGCTTTCGACTCACAATTTCTTGTTTCCCTAAGCGAACGCACACAACACTTTCGTAAATACCAAGTAGTAGTATACCAGGTAGGTATAGTAGTAGTAGTATTAGTGATGGTCGTACTTTTTTTTTGTATTTTTTTTTTCGTTGTGAACAACGCGCCGCGCAGCCGGTGCGCCGCAATTCGCTGTGAGAGGTCTCTCGTTCGACACCCGACACGCTCTTCGTGGTTCGCAAAAGAAAACGTACGCGCAGTTGCGAATCAATTAGCTCTCCTCGTACGTCCCTCGACTGTGAGTGGGGCGCAGGCGTGCAAACCCGCGAGACCCGTCTTGTATTTTCTGTTTTTTGTTTGTTTGTTTGTTCGGTGTTTGTTGGTCGTTCGTTTGGTAACCTTTTGATGTGAAAAAAGTATCTTTTATCTGCAGTGCGTGGTTGAAGCGTGCAAGACACGCGGATACAAAAAATAACCATAATACGTACACCTCGTGACTCTCCGTGGTACTTAGTACACATACATACCGGTACACATTAACAGCAAGCAGTGTAAACTACTACCAGGGTATTATTAATAATACGAGCTGCATGTTCTAGACGCGCAGCCAGTTTGTGGCTTGTTGTGATGAGCGCGAGGTTCGGTGTAGTGTGTAGTACGTCGATTGCTCGTTGCAAGTTGTGGCCCGTTTTGAGCTGCTGCTGTGTGGAACTTTTAGCTTTTCGTTAACTTAAGTGCCTTTTTTTATTTATACCTGGTGTGCATTTTATTGGCGGGACTGCTGCAGCATGTTGTGTTTGTTGTTGTTTGAGGTTGGGATTAGGCGATTGACGCGCACCGACGGATATACCTGGTATAAAGTTAAAAACAACAGAGTGAGATCGAGGATTTGGTCGAAACTCATATTTGCAAGCTTTGTGTAATACTATTATTAATAATATGTACTTCGATCGCGCGTACCACGGGTTTATATGGTCTCGTGCAGGAAGTAAGTGTAGCACTATTAATAGCAGCAGCCCGTATCTGTCTGAGGAAGAGAATGCCTTTTTTATGTAAAGTGCGGCGTGTTTTGACCACCACAACTCTGTAGTTCGTGTTCGCCAGGACTAAAAACTATATACTCGTATACGACTCGTAAAACGCCTGAAAGGCTGCTCGTAACTTGTGCCCGTACCCTTGGGGCTTGGTCCCTCGGTGATAGAAATGAACGGCGTTCGTTCGCCGCAAGTTGTTGTTGTTGTGGTGGTATTTGCATTGTAAACTCGTACGTACTGGTAAGTACGCGTAGATGTTTCGTGTGTCGTATAGACTCCGATTACTCGCACATACACGTAATACCAGGTCAGGTATACAGAGTACTTATTTTTTGCAGATGTACAAGCACCAGCTGCTGCTGTGTTAGTTCTACCTGTTGCTGTTTTGTACAAACAGAAATATCATCAGCTGAGAGGGTCTGTCGCGTCTTTCAGATAGTTCGCCTATTGAAATACCTGGTACTGGTAGTTTTTTATATACCAGGTACAGAGTATAGTATTCGGTGTGTTTGTGATGGTACAGACAAATGCTCACTGTGTGTGGAGTTACCGAGAGTTCTTGGTAAAGCTTTTCTACAGCAGGCAAGTAGTAGTAGTACTATACTCGCACCATGGTTATGCTCGCGGTTGGTTCATACGCGCGATAGAGAAGTATCACACACAGACTGCAAAGATGGTTTTCGATCTCATCTCACAGCCGTCGTTCTTTGTTTTTACTGTAAATACTCTACCATGGTATGTGATGAACCAGCAGGAGGATACGGCAAGTTTTCCTTGTTATGATACCATATGGTATCCTTATGGTATCCGTATCAGGTATACGTACGTGCATTACTCTGGTATTATTACAGGTTCTGTCTACGACTGCTGTGATGTGTCTACTGCTGTTGCTGTTGTTGCTCGCCCCCTCGCTGTTCCTGTAGTGAGGGCTTCATTATCTCTACTGTTGTACGTGCATTTTTCTGGTGTTGTACTAGGTTCTGTGTACGAGTGCTGTGATATGTCTACTGCTGTTGCTGTTGTTGCTCGCCCCCTTGCTGTTGCTGTAGTGAGGCTTAATTAGGTCTACTCGTACGAGTATACAACAGCAGTGCGTACACAGTTAGAGCCCTCGGCGATTTGTGGGTAGCACGCTTTCTGCTTCTACTATAATAGCATACCAGGTACGTATAAAATGTCTTGTTTATTTCTGCCTCAGTTTGCCGCGGGGGTACAGAAATGGCCATAGTGACTGCTGTAACAGTGAGCGCTATGATATACCTGGTGTACAAACAAAAACAATTGGGTGTTGTATATTGGTACATTTTCCTGGTATACATTATAGACTGCGCTCTGGGTGATAGAGCCCGTACAATGCTTCCTAAGAGTGTTTTTCGCTTGTGAGTCGTGTGCGAGAGAGGTAGAGGAGCGAAGGGAGGCAACAAGGGGCGCTCCGTTGTGCTTTGGTACCTGGTACGTAGTACGTCCCTCTGGTACGATGCAACAGCGACTAAGTCTACGTATTGTACGAGTGCGTACTATCGTAT
Organism: Nereocystis luetkeana; assembly: GCA_031213475.1. Lineage (NCBI taxonomy): Eukaryota > Phaeophyceae > Laminariales > Laminariaceae > Nereocystis > Nereocystis luetkeana. The sequence continues at coordinate 1,161,933 of JARUPZ010000019.1, forward strand.
GATGTTGGAAGTTGTTTTTTTGCATCAAATAATGTGTTCTTCCGGTATACCAGGTACATTATTGTGTTTTTTGGTAAGATCCCGCGGGACCTCCCATGGGATCCCGCGGGCTTCCGTGCATTCACCATGGACTGCCACGGGATCCCACCGCGGCATCCTACGGCATTCCGTGGGACTTCCCATGGGACCCCAGGGGATCCCCGGGGATCCCGCGTGATGCTAGACCAAATCCCACGTTCCCGCGGGACCCCACAGGACCCCATGTGTTCACTCGTATTCCCATCTGTTAATAGTATCCACGGTAGTTCCCGCGAGAGTACCATGAGATCCCACGACATATATCGGGAGCGCTTGAGAACCAGATCTTAATAGTAACTTCGTGAAACTTGACTAGGTTGCAGCATCCTATTTTGAACCGTCAATCGCTGTGATTTCCTTAAGTTAGAAGGGATAATCTCTCAGTCAGCAAGCACTGACTGAGTGGAGTAGCAAGTTATACCCTTCTAGCCAACAGGACGTGCGATGCATCAAGTATCATCATACTGGATGCGTGTCGTGCATCTCTCTCCGTTGCACGTCGAACACACACCCTACCCCTGCAGCCCCGGCTGCCTTGTGTGGCCTATGTTGCAATCTGGACTTATTTTATACTTGTACGCTTTTCCTTTCGACGTCCCGAACGGGTTAAAGCACTACGGGACCCCACGTCGCGCGTTGTCCCGCGTGTCACCACCAGGTGGTTAGGATGCCCGTGTGCTCCCACGTGGGTAGAGCGGTTTCCGTGGGCTCCCGTGTGAGCCCGCGAGTTGTCTTCTTTTGCTCCAACGAGCTGCCACGAGTTCCCCCGAGTTCCTTTGAATTCCCGTGTGATCCAACGAGTCCCTGCGATACCCCGAGCCCGTACTCTAACCCTAACCCTGACGCCATGACATTCGAAAGGGTGTCATGGGTTCCCACGGAGAGTTCTGCGGTAACCCGCGTATAAGTTCCCATGGGATCTATGGGGACGGGCCGGGATGACCAATCTCAATCCAGGGTTAGCATCGCTGAAGCACCTGAATGAGATGATTACCCTCGTCAACACGAGTGAAAGATAGACATGAATTGTCAAACCAGCGTGACAGAGTAGATCGGACTGACTGATGTGGGTAATGTTCCCACCAGCAAACAGCAGCATCATAAATGCTCGCCCCAAGATCCATATCCACATGGATGTCCCTTACCGAACACAGCCCGCCCCAGAGCACACCCACAGACCCAAAGGGACCACAGATCCCGCGAGATCCCATGCGGGATCCCGTGGGGATTCCGCAACATCCCACCCACCCGGGACGTCGTGAGAAGCCGCGGGATGCCACCATATCCCCTGGGATCCCGCATGGGATCTTGCGGGATGTCGCGAGATCCCATGGGAATTCACGGGTACATTACCGCGAGAACCCTCCGTAGGGGCCCCCATGAGTTCCCATGGGATGTCATGACTTCAGGGTTAAGTTTAGATTTCGGGCTCGGGTTATCGCGTCAACTCGCCTGACCCTAAAGCCATGGCATCCCACGGGATCTCGTTCCCACAGAGGGTTCCCGCGGTAAGTTGTGGGTGACTTCCCATGAGATCCCGCGACCTCCCGCGCGACCCCGGGCATCCCACGGGATCTCATGGGTTCCCACGGAGGCTTCCGCGGTAATTTACGCGTGAACTCCCATGAGATCCCGCGACCTCCCGCGAGATCCAACCCGGGATGTCGTGGGAAGCCGCGGAATCCCGCAAGGGATGTCGTTGAAAGCCAGCTGCGGCATCCCACATGGGATGCCGCGGAATCCCGCCACAGAACCTGATGGATTCCCACGGAGAGTTCCCGCGGTAAAGTGCGCGTAACTTCCCATGGGAGCCCGCGACATGCCGTGAGATGCGCCGTGTGATCCAATAGGATACCGCGGTATCCCGTGAAGCCCCATCCAGGATGTGGTGGGAAGCCGCGGAATCCCAAATAGGATACTGCGGGATCTTACGGGGGGTCCCCGCGGCAATTCGCGCATGACTCCTATGGGATCCCGCGGAATCACACATGGGATGCCGCGGGATTCCGCCACGGGACCAAATGGGTTCCCGCTGAGGGTTTCTGCGGTAAATTAGAAGTGAATTCCCGTGGGATCCCGCGAGATCCGATGTGGGAATTCTTGAGATACCGCGGCATTCCGCGAGATCCCCACGGGAACTCAGCCAAAACTCTTATATTGCCAGTCATTGCATTGCAACAACTGCGGTTAGTCTAGGCAGTCACCTGGTGCCTGAAATTTTGTTTATGTTGGATACTGATTACTAATAGTACCCGGTGGTCCTTATGTCACTAATCATGTACCAGTACCAAGTAGGTTTTACAACACGACGGCCGACAGTTGTAAAACTAACTTGTACCTAGTCTACATAAGGCGGTATTATACGCAGCCAATGGTAAAAGACCAGCTCTTAGCCCCAAGTTGTCGCGGCTGGCACTCTCGGACGGCACTCTTCTCTTTGGTGGTGGTGTCCATAGTGTCTTCGTATGACTGCTCTCCCTGGTGTAAATATTCCATGATACCCCCAACGGATGTATGATAAAAACAATGAGCTATATTGGCAATATTCTTTTGGAGTGAAAAATCATGCTCCTCAGCGAGCGTTATACTACATGAATCCAAAAGTAGACAATGCTCAAGGATGGTGCCCTGGTTAAGCCTTGCTGATATTTTTTGTGTTCGTTGATTGCGGGCCCAATACTACTGTCTGCACCTGGCACAGCAAAAACAGTCTTACGAATATAGCCAGCAGTCCAGTTGTGCAAAAGGAAAAAAACACGCTCGTTTTGATTCAGAAATTCACAAATATATCGAGATGTGCGTCCAGTGGAAAGACGTCAGCCCAGAGGAGTGCGATTATCTGGCGTCCCCTGGAATAAACTCGTGGCCCTCGTTTCTTGTCCTGGTCTTGAAGCAGTCTATCTCGGGGTGCCCCTTCTCATCGTCTTCGGCTCCATCACGCGTGCCTACAACTGTACCGCCACAACAATAGCAGATACTGCTGAGGTATAAACCGTCAACAGTCCTCTTAGCAGTGAGTGGTGCACTAGCTGCATGAAGCTGTTCAACCATTGACAACAGCAGCGGCGAAGCTTGCAGTTTCATTGGTTGGGGAAAACATCGAAGCCACAGCCGTCGTTTACCAGTGGTAAATCGCAATATCACAATACCACACCAACCTTGCAAATAGGAGTTTTCAGGAAGTTTCGATCTGACGGCTTCTTTTTTCCCCCCTAGTATAATATATCGCACGCGTTTTGCTTTTGGCATTGCGGCTATGTACGCTTCTTCTGTTGGCCAAAGATGACACATTTTGCAGTAGTAATGCTTTAAATCAAAACTAGAAGGCCCTTTTTGTGCATTACACCAGCGTTTCGGGGGCAATTTATACGAGCAATGATTTTGTTTTTTAAACAAACACAATTTGTGATACTACTCGCTAAAATCTTCGAGTTAATACGAGGCATTGTTTTTTGTAGTATTAATAGCAGCAACAGCGGCAGCAACAGAGCAGGGTTGGCAGAAGACCCCCTCCTTTACTCCCTCGCCCGCCCATGTGCTGAAGGGGGTAGTTTGATACACCACCCCTACGAAGGTTGCTGTTGTTTTCGCCAGCATAATATGTTTTTTAGTAGTAGTATTGTTTGATTTCACTGCTTGCAGTATTGCAGTAGTATGCACGAATGAAGAGGCATTGTTCCTCCTTGTCGTCAGTATGTATCTTCACTCTCGTACCGCGGAAATAGATCTGCGCTTCTGCTGTACGAGGACCTTGTGGTATGTGTATTACAATTCCTCACGCCTCCCCTGACCGCAGCTACCTCCTGCCACGGGTGACCGACCTCTTAACCCCATACCCCCTCCCCCCCCACCCGCGTGCCCTCCGTCGGTGATCAGGTGTGTACGAATCGTAACGCCACTGCTACACCACTCCTCTTCGGATCTTACCGACGCATTTGATCACGAAGCGTCACCCCGCGATAGACGCTTAACGCGTCCGAGTTTCTGGTTCACTCGTGAGAACGACCCTCCAGGAGCATCATCAGGTGTGGCGTACGTTGGGCGCGATCTGTTCGACCACGCTCGGGGGTCGTTTCAGAAGACAGCACCCGCAACTGCTTCAGAGGCGGCCACGGGCGACCGAGTTTGTTACTTGGTTTGTTTTGTGTGTTTGTTGATGATTGATTGGTTGGTTACAGTCCCTTTGTCGTTTCTCCCTCTTGGACTCGCTTGGCGGCACCCTTGCCTGTTGACACTCTTTTCATATAACAACAGCACTGTTGACTACGCACTCGTCGTACGTCCTACAGCGGTAGCAGTACGTATAGCAGCACTACCCGTGCGTACATCAACGACAGCTCCAGCAGCACAGCAGCAGTAGTTGTAGCAGTACGAGCACCAGACAGTAGTACTAGTACTGTAAATAGTACCCTGTAGCTCTATGAATAGTACTAGTAGTGCTCGTAGTAAACGCAAATACGAAGTATACGTACAACAACAGCAACACAGCAGCAGTAGTACGTGCAGCAGACAGTAGTAGTCGTACGACTCGTAGCAAATACTCGTACCAAACATTTTTACCAGTTGTTGCAGTGATACAGCGGTCATCGGTCGCGCCGAGTACTTGCAGCAAACATCAGGGTGCTGCAGTAAATGCATGGACAGTTGTGTACCAGGTATAATTGCAGTACTGTCGTCGTCGTCCGCCGCGTTGCCGCTCAGCCGAGAGTCGCTCGGCCGACCGTCGACCGCCCAGTCGGTCAATCGCTCGGTGTGTGTGATCTTTGCTGAGGCCTCGCGCCGTCGCAACGTTCGCGCGCGTTATCGCTCTGTCGCTGCAAAGTATTACATTTGCACGCTCTGCACTCAGCCATGATTGTGTTTCAGTGCACCCTTCGGCAGTTCTGTCGCATCTATGGCTTCGCTTTTTATTCTAAATGACCGCAACCATCACGGGTCACGCGCGGAGCCGCAAATGACCGTCAGCCCGCGGCGGCGAAGCCCCCTTCTATATATTGTACTGCAAATACCATTTTAAGTCTTATTCCAGACTACCAGCTTTTATGAGGAAGGAAATCATACCGCAAATACCTGGTACCGTTTTCAAGTCGAATTCCAAGCGGTTATGTCTCCCAAACGTAGATCTTCGTTTCGTGGGAGACCAACCCCTATACAAGTGCACACGCGTGTCGGGGACAAACCACTTGGAATTAGAGTTTTTTTGCTGCAGCATGACGACAAAAAAAAATCAAGACTATAAAAAAACTCGGAGTCGGAATTGATGCCACGTCGAACGAAAAAAGGAGGCGGTATTAGCCAACTATGTATATATATAATTAGTATATATCATATACCGTAGCGGGAAGGGGGGAGAAGAGCCTGCTATGTGACCCCGGATCTGAGTTACTAGTTGGAAGGAGAGAGAGAAGAAGATGTGCGAAGATAATGAATGGGATGAGAAAAAAAATATATATATATACCACGGTACTTATATACCTGGTACCAGGTATTTATTTTATCATCACTTTTACTTTGCAGCTTCTGGACAAGCTGTGGTCACAGGTGTCGTCCCTTCTCCCCCGCGGTGTGGGCCTTCATTTTTATCGCGCATAGGTTTCAGCATTCCCACTGCTCGTCGATTTTCGTCGAATGTTGCTAATTCGCACTCTCGCGCTTTCCGCTAATCAATTTTTATGCAAGAAAAAATCCGTACGAGTAAGTGCACTCGGGTGACAATTGAACCCCCGTAATTGCTTTTAGTAGGCACGATGCCCACCTACCAAGCCACCGAGGACGATATAGCTATTCACCGGGATCGTGTCGCACCACTGCAGTTGTAGGGGTCACAGGAGGTGGCCCGCATTCCTTTCGCCGCGCCTTGGGTGCCAACGCAGCGCGTGGCCGTACAGGTAACAAAACAGCTCGCTGCGCACGTGCACGAGCCTGAGGGGGGGGGGTGCTGGTAACTGTGGCGGTATGATGACCTCTCGCTGGAGCTTGCGCAGCGACGCATCTATGTCGCCCTTGAAACCTTAACCGTCTACTGTATTAGTAGTATGGAGTACACGTATTGCTGATGTGTGCCCTCGAGGACGTAGATTGCGTTACCACAAATGTTTGGGACGCTTTGGAGACGGGATGCTATCGTTTGCCCGGGGCCCACGCAATCCGTCGAAAAAGCAACCCATGAAACGTACCGGCCCGCCGATATCTCGATGTGGCGTCACGTACGCCCCTCCGCTCCCCTCCGTTGCCCCCTGCCCCCCCCCCCAATCATCGACAACCGAGCTGTTCGTCTGCCGTACAAGTATCTAGGAAGAGTCTAGACTCTACTACTTTTGTTTTGATAGACCTTGGCTTTGCTACAAGAGTGTCAACTAACCACAGCACGATTTGAAGGGTCTTGGTTTATTTCAAGAATGCGAGTAAAAACTCGAATATTCTTATAGACCTTTGCTCTTGTAAACAACCAAAGCATGTGCTCGCACGTCATTTTTTTCCGTCGAAATTGGCATACTGTTTACTACCGGGTATGTACGAGGCAATAGAGCGATTTGTATCGTCTGAACACGACTGCTCGTAGTAGACGTCAAGCATAACGAACACACACCCTCCCCTTGCCGCTCTCGTGCGCCGCCCCGCCAGGCAAGGCCCGAACTGGGGCGCTTGTAGCGGGAGCAGAGTGCCGCTGTGTCCAGGGCGCCGTCACCGTGAGCGGGATGCAAGGGCGAGTGATCCATTTTATGTTGTCTTGCCTCGTCTCGTCCGACATGTCCTACCTTTTGTGTACGTGTGTAATATAAATACGTGATCGTATGATATGTACGTAGAATTTGAGCTTGCTGCTTGCTTGCTACGTGTTGACAAACGCTTACCCATCTCCCTGCTGGCAACGCTTGGGTATATTTATCACGCCCTCCCTCCAGCCCCCCCCCCAAGCGTTGTAGTCTCTCAAGTCTGGTCCTAAGCGCGATATACGTGATATATACCTGGCACAAGCGAGAGCGCTTTTAACCTCTACTCCCACCATTACCTCGTCCTTTCCACCGCGATGGGTGTGTTTTTGGGATCGTCTTGGTTCGCCAGGTGTCGTCGGCAGCTCGCAGCAGACGCCAGCCGCGGGTCGCGCGATGATAAGAACAACCCATTGTGCTCGGAACGCACGGCAACGCACGAGCCGCCCTCAAGGACAGCAAGCTGCGAGGTATACTGGTATACAGCGGAGCTCTTTGTACATCAGTACGCACATCCGTTTTTTGGTGTCCTTGTTTGTGTACCACGAACGATACTTCTTTTTTTTTTTGTAGCTTCCTTTTTTTTCGTTCTATTTTTTGTCTTTGGCTGTTTCTCGTTTGTTTTGTTTCTTGTCGCTCTGTCTTCCCTCGTTTTACGCTGGATGGGTGACGTGCGTTTGATGCCTTTTATTTCGTTTTTTTGCAGTACCCGGGGTGCTCGAGAACTCCGAGGTATGGCGTGACGGAAGTGCACTTGAGCTTCTGCCAGGCTCACAAGAGGATCGGCATGTACACCGCCCGCAATGGCCAAGTGTTGATGGCAACCCGAGACGGCAATGGTGAGCGCGAGGGGGGGTGGTGGTGTACTCATACCACGCATGGCAACCATAGACCCTCGCATTCCTACAATGCCGGGACGGAGCACGTCGGGTTTTCGCCGACCAGGTAGATATGGCTTGCACAAAGCGCGAAGCGCCCGAGAGGTGTTGAGCGAGTCGCATGAAGGGTGAACTGCATCCGACTAAGAACCGCTTGTTGTGAGGCGGACTTGCTATGTATGACAGTTTCGAATTTATTTAGGGGAGGGAGGGCGAGGATGTACTCGATAGGAGAGATGTACTCGATCTCATGCATGGCCGTAGTCGTATGACCATAGACCCTCGCGTCCCTACAATGCCGGGACGGAGCATGTCGGGTTTTCACCGACCAGGCAGACATTGCTTGCACCAAGCGTGAAGCGCCGTGAAGTGTCCGGCTAGTCGCGTGAAGGGTAAGCTGCATCCTACTAAGAACCGCTTTAGAGGCGGGCTTGCAAATAGATGACAGCTTCAATGAGCTTGCTTAGTTTCCGGTGTAGGGGAAGGGGGGGGGGCGGGGGGCGTACTCATTGGTTGCTTGCCTTAGTCATTTGACCATTGACCACGCATCCCTTTCGAGACGGAGCACTGTTCCTACTCCTAATAGAGACACCTCCAACAATTTGGCGCTCATTAAGCTGTTTCCATATATAACATAAAAACTTTTTGCTAATCTTATCCCCTTCCTGTTTGGCCGCCTGTGGCCACCATCTATCTCCTAGGATAGCGATCGTTTTCTCGCTGCTATCTAGTGAGTCAAACTCCTCCATGTCACATTCGTCTATTTCCCTCATCTCCTCTTCTAACACATCCCGTTCCTCCTTGTATATTTCACATTCTCCTACTATGTGAGTTCTACTCTCTATCGCTTTGCCACACGGGCACATCTGTGCATCTATTTCCTCCTCCTCCCGGCTACTGGTATACCTCTTTCTTCTTTCTGGCAAGTCCAGGTCACCTACACGAAAACGCAGCTTCGGCGTTTTCGCGAAGTCCATTGGGCCGTGCAGATACGTTTTCATTCCTATTCCTTCCCTCAATCTCCCGTATATATTTAGGTGTTTTTCCGATTCCACCTTGTTTCGTAGCGCTAGCCTTTCCCTTCTTTCTATCCTTTCTCCTACTTCTGCCTTGTAGTTCCCGGCGAACACCACCTCTTCTTGGTTTCCCCCTATATCCTTCCATACTTTCTCAACTAAGCTATCCCACCTTATTCCAGTTCGCCCCTCTGTTACTTTCTCCCATACAGCTCTATCAACTATGGCCGACAACCTCTTTTTTGGCATGTTCCTTACTTTATATTGCCTTTTCAACTTTCTCATATCCCTGTTTGTCTTGAGTGGGTGCATTCCCAGTTCTGCTCTTAATACTGTATTACTAGTCGTACTTGAGCATCTTAGGATTTTTTTAGCTGCTGTCATCTGTACTGTTTCCAACTGTTTTACGAGTTTCGCATTCCCTTCCCATACTTCTTCTGCATATTCTAGCTTTGGTACTATCACATTCATCAGGATACATCTCTTAATCCTGGTGTCAAGGTGCGAGTCTGTTAGGATCGCATCCATCTTGCCTATGTGTGCTTTACCCTTTCCTATTACTTTTGCTATATGTGTATCCCAAGAGCAGTATTTTGAGATCTCTACGCCAAGGTACGTATACTGGTCTACGATCGGCAATTCATCTTCTCCCCACTTCCAACTGAAATTCATTAGGTTCACCTTATCTTCGTTACAAACAACTACCTGGTACTGCGTATTTCTTGACGTTCGCCGTCACCCTCCATTTCCTAGTGCATTCTAGCGCGTTCTCTATTGTTTCTGCAATCCTTCAGGTGTTTCTGATATCCCCACGAAGTCATCAGCAAACATCAATCCCGACACTGTATCTTCCCCTACCGTGACTCCCTGCCTTGCTGCTTCAACTGCTACTATCAGGTCGTTAATATATATCTTGAATAGGTTGGGTGACTGCGTACATCCCTGTGCAACTCCTTGTAAAATATCAACATACTTCGATATTTCCCCGTCCAGCATCACAGCACTTCTCGCACATTCCGTCATCTTTTTCATCATTCTCCACATCTTTCCTCTGATTCCTATTTCCCATAGTTTTTTCCTATTTCCCATAGTTTTTTCCACAATCCATTTCTCCATACTGTGTCGTAGGCCTTCTGTACATCTAGAAAGAAACAGTACGTTGGTAGTCCCGCGTCTTTCCTACCTTGGATTATCTTACCTAGAGTGTACACATGGTCTACGCAGCTACGGTTTGGCCTAAACCCTGCTTGCCCTTCGCTTATTTTGTCTTCCTTCTCCATCATCGTTCCCATTCTATCGTTCAAAATCTTACAAAAAAAATTGCCTACTGTGCTTAGTAGCGTTATCCCTCTATAGAGGAAGGGGGGGGGGGTAGAAATGCCGACACCGGTTGAAAACCTACGTCTGAATTGTTTTATTTCTCTTTTTCGCTGCTGTACCTGGTACCTGGCATCTCGTCTTGTCGAAGCGTAAGACCCCAATACCTACCCACCACCCCCCCACCCACCCACCCACCCACCCCATCGCGCTACCGCCGCTTCGTCTCGTCGAAAAAAATAACGTCATGTTTCATGTCACGTTTCGTCAGCGTTCAGGACGGCGGCAGACTCCTCATCAGCAAGCGTCAGCGTCAACAGAAGCGACTCAGGTGAGGAGGCCTTATTGATAGTGGGTGGCTGCGCAGCTGTCTTGTCCCTTCTTGTTTCAACTTTTCGGGAACTTTAGACAGGATATAGTTTGGAAGAAATAAAATGGCTTGATTATAGTACAGCATCCGCCACACGAAGTAGCCCCGTCTGGACTGCTGGTGTATGGGGGGGGGGGGGGGGGGGTCCAAACTTGGATGCAATACGTACAGCTGTGAGCTGTGAGTCGGCGGGACTTCGCGAGTAATAGCTATTACGGTATACCCAAGTAATCAGGAGCTATTATAGGCACTAGAACCTATATTTCCAGTATTTTTGATTTGCATTTTTGGTCCTGAGTATTATGTTCCCCCGTAATAGTCGGTAGGTGCCGTTAGCCAACTATACACAATTTAGTCGGCAAGTTTCTTGGCGGCAGGGTTTCATGGATAAGAAATCGGTTGCTAGATGCCGCCAGCCAACTAAATTAGTTCAGTCGGCAAGTCAGAGTCTGGTCAAGCCCAGCTGGTGGCCAGCCGACTTTGCCGACTTGAGTCAGGATCACGTAGCGAAGCGAGTCAAATCGGATCTTCCGGGCCGAGAGGGGCCCCTCACAAAAAAAAAAAAAAAACGCATTCAACAATCCCTCCTATAAATAGGAAAACCCGTAAGTCGGATGATCGGCACCTTCGGGAAACGACCAAATAACAGTGCGGCTAGTGACTAAGCTGGTGACTTGAGTCGTGCCGACCGACAGCTCTCATCAAGGTACGTAGCGACGTACGCCCTGCACGGCGATGCTCATGTACTGCCGCACGCTTTTCATAAAGACTCGATAGCATTACACCCGTCGGTTTTTTTTCGCTACAACACGTTGAATCCCGCAAGACGTAACCTTTTACATCTCGCATGCTTGTTTCCTCCAGGGGGAAAAGGGGAGAGGGACAGGCGGGGGGGAGGGAGGGGGGTGGGGGGGGGGGTTACTCGATTGGCGTCTTTGCTTGCGCTTCCTGTGCATTCCGAGACCCAACCAACTATCCTTCCGTCGATTAGGACGGGATGGGTCAGGTCCAATTTGTTATGCATGTGTGCGGGGGATAAGGCCCACGCGCCGAGAAACGCCCGTTTGTGACATTACCGTGGAAGCCCTCTGATAAAAAAAACGGAGATCTACTCTCTAAATTGCGACCCCCCCCCCCCAGGATATATGTATGTATATATATATACTATTTATAGGTTGAGTTGGCGTCAGTTGGCGACGACGCTGTAAAACACGCCTCTCGCTGGTTGAGCTACGGTAGACAACCAGGGTACCGTTTTTATTTGTGTTGGCCGGTCACCACAGCTGGCGGTGGGGTTAGATCCTTTTTGTGCGGGGTGGAGAACCTTAACTCTGCACAAGGGAGATGATCGTATCACGGAGTGTGTATTACTGTAGCCTTATGGTAAGGCACCCACGACGCAGTGATATTACATCCCTTTCATGTCTTCATGTCTCTGGAAGTGGACACACCAGAAAATAAACAAGTGTTCAAGGTAAGGCACCCAAGAGGCAGTTACAATTACTCCCATTGCTGTCTCTGGAAATGCCTACACCGGAAATTAAATCAATTCATTGAAGCTGTCGTCCATATGCAAGTCCGCCTCAAAAATGGTTCATAGTAGGATGCAGCTCACCCTTCATGCGACTTCATGCGACTCGCCAGACACCTCACGGCGCTTCGCGCTTGGTGCAAGCAATGTCTGCCTGGTCGGTGAAAACCCGACATTCTCCGTCCCGGCATTGTAGGGATGCGAGGGTCTATGGTCATACGACTACGGCCATGCATGAGATCGAGTACATCTCTCCTATCGAGTACACCCCTCCCCTGTCTCGAAAGGGATGTATGGTCAATGGTCTCATATATATGGCAAGCGATAAATGAGTGCCCCTCCCATATATATATATATATATATATATATATATATATATATTATCCTTCTCGGCCGCTGTGAGCGAAGCCTTCGCTTCCGATTTCGTCTTGAATTTTGTCTGGGACTCCAGACGCCTTCGCTTCCCTGCCTTCGTGCTTGCTCTTTCGACCGTTTTCCTCGAGGGTCGCGCTCGCCGGGCTCCGACGGGTGTTCTCCCGTGCGCGCGTCTCGGAGTCTCGCACCACCGATGAGCGCGGCGACCCCGAACTCGAAGGATATTTGCTAGGGAGAGGAGACACGGATGTTCTATTTTCTTCGGTCCTGGAGATTTGTTTAGTTGTTGCTGCTCCGCGAAGAGCTTCTTGTGACAGGCTTCATCCTAGTTTTTTTTTCCCTCCGAGGTTCGATCTCTCGGCCTTGCTCATGCCATCGCTTTTTACCGACTGCCTCGCTTTGCGGACCACCATCCGCCTGTTCGAACCCCTCGGTCTGGACCACCATCCGCCTGTTCGAACCCCTCGGTCTTGCCTTACTCGGTGGCTGCCTTCCCTTGCCCCTCTCTCGTCGCTGGACGACTACACGCACCTTCTCGGGGTATCGCGCCGTTCTTGGTACCAGATCGTTGCATATCGCGGTGATTGCTTTGTTGGTGTTTTATAACTCGGCGCATCTTATGTTTTCGCCGGTGGAATGGAATGAAGGGTGTTGGGGAGTATGAATTCGGCCGAGTGTTGTGAGTTCGATAAGAGAAACCAACCAATCACATCGGAGGCTATCATACAGGTGGTCGTACATGCTCGGATTGTCTACTACTGCTGAGGCGCATTGGAATACGAGTACTATATAACAACTACAGCAGCAGCAATACAGTAGTTCAGGGGCGTTGTACTTCGAATATGTACGTACAAAGCTTTGTTTTCGCCGGTCGAATTGAATGAAGGTTGTTGGAAAGTCGGCTGAGTGTTGTGAGTTCGATAAGAAAAACCGACCAATTGCATCGGAGGATATCATACACAGCAGACGTTTTCACTTGAAAAAATAATAATATCCAGATGCGTGGTCTTTACTTACTATATAAGTGGTAAGCGGTCCGCGTGCCTATCAAGATGAATTTCGTGGGGTCAAGTATCACCGAGTGCATGCTCGCAGGGGCTTTTTCTTGCATAAAATAATGATTAGCGGAAAGCGCGCTACTTTCGATGAATGTCGACGAGCAGTAATAATGCTGAACCCTATGCGCGACAAAAAATAAAGGCACGTACCGGAGGGGAGAAGGGTAGACACCTGTGACCACGGCTTGTCCAGAAGCTCGTTGAGGGTAAAACCTCCTACGAGTTAGGCTGGAAAGTAAAAGTGAAGATTGAAAAAAAAAAAAAATGGGAGATAGGGACCCGGTTTGAAGATACGGTCCTTCGTACCAGGTAGAAGATATGATGTTCGGCTGGGTACCATTTTTTGTTGAAAAACGCGTCCAGTTGTTTCGGCGAGCACTATTGGAGGTATTCGAGGGTTGGAGACTGCTTGCTCCCACTGCAAGTACTCGCAGAATGTCGGCGCTGTATACTGCTGCGCATGCTACACGTATACTTCGAAGTATATATCCAACATGAACATTTTGGGATTCATACTGAGAATACTGCTCATGTCAGCAGTTCTTTGCGGTTGTTCTGTATTGGCGATCGATATCAGGTACTCGTATGAGGTATCAGGTGTTCGATACTGCTCATACTCGCAGTATCTCGATTACCGCCTGTTGTCAGGATTGAGTGCGACAATGCGCGCATAGTACGCGTCCTGTTCTCGCAGTAATTTGGGCGTATACTGCAAGTTGTACTGAGAACTGACACTCGGCATTGCCTTTTCCCTGCACCACTTGGCATTGCCCTGATCCCGTTCGTAGCAAGATCGAATGGTGCGTTTATGCCAACTTGCTTAAAAGTAATTGGACGACTTTTGGCACTGAGGTATACTTCCCTATCCGGAGCATGGGTGCCTTACCAAGAGGCTGATCCCGACCGAAGCCGCTCTGTGGGCACGAAAGTTAACAGACGCTCCGAATACCTTGTCTATATACGGCGAGCGGTTTCACGACGGCGTGGCGCCCCTTTATATCTAGAAAACCCATTGGTTGTGTCGCCGTTTCATCGCTAGATCGCTCATTTTTTTGTGTCGCCCCTTTATCTCTAGAAAATCCTCATTTGTTTCATGGTATGTGTTCTTTCCTTCGTCCCGCCTTTTTGTGTGGCTTCGCGTTGTAGCCTTACCCGCAGCACCCCACACGACCGCCGGGTCCGTGGGGGCTAGCTTGTCGGCGGCGGCGGCGGCGGCGGCGGTGGCGGCAGGCCTGTCGGCGGGCGGAGAGTCCCTCTCCCCGGGTCTGCTAGAGATGGACGCGGAGACCGAGACGAACACAAGGCCTCTCCCTCTCAAAGAAACCCTTCCAGGTGAGGCGGAAACGAGCTTATACAATGCCTCTTTTTCTTTAAAAAATCCTACCCCGCCAGATATGGGGCGGAAGAGAACACAAGACATTGTTTTTCTCTGTAGCTATTCCAGCTAAATGGGGCGGAAACGAACACAACGTCTCTTTTTTCTCAAGGAAATCTTGCCATATTTAGCGGAAACCAATGCAAGGCCCATTTTTCTGTAGGAAACCCAGCTAGATGAGACGGAGAGCAGCGGGAGGGAGGGACGGTATGGAGGGATAGAGGGAGCGCGGGGAGAGGGGAGAGGGGAGAGGGGAGAGGGAATGTGGGTGGAAAGTTTCTATATCTGCGCTACCTGTCCTGTCGTGTAACGGTGACTGACAAGCAGCGACCCTACCGCCTTGTGGCGATTGGTGTCCGAGATTCTTTTCGCTGAGGTCGGCACCCCGCACCCGTGCCCATCGATCTAGAGACGGTACAAAATCACCAAGTTGCGGTTTTTCGCTTGTGACTCTGTAGACATGCTGCTGTGGTGTTTTGGTACTGTTGTAATTTTGGCTTGTTGGTGTTGGTGTTGCTAGTGTTGGTGTTGGTGATGGTGGTGGTGGTGTTGCTGGTGTAGTCGTGGTAGTGGCGGCGTTGGTGTTTTTCATACTTTTCTCGTACAGCGCGTCACGATCGGAGCGTATGGAAACTTGGCAGGGCGTGTGTCTCGTCGTTTTTGATCCCGTCGTGTGTTGATGCTGTCGCTTCTCCCGGAATGCAGATATGGACGAGGCTCAATACCGCAAGAGGCGTAAGCTTCAAGACGCAGTGTCGAAGAACAAGGTCCGCTGGTGCCTCTTTCCGGGGTGAGAATGTCCCCCCAGCTGAGCGGACGGCGCTTAGCTGACGTGTACCTGCCACATGCTTTGTATGATATTGTGACAACTCGTGACAACTCGGGGGTATGTCTGTCTGTCTGTCTGTCTGTCTGTCTACTTGTCTGTCTGTCTGTCTCTCTGTCTACTTGTCTGTCTACTTGTCTGTCTACTTGTCTGTCTACTTGTCTGTCTACTTGTCTGTCTGCCTGCCTGCCTGCCTGCCTGTCTTTCTGTCTTTCTGTCGTTCTGTCTGTGCATTCGTCTGTAAATCTGTTTGTTACACTGTCTCCCTGACTCGTTTGATTGGCTGTATCTTCTCTCTGTCTGGCCTGCTGTCTGGCCTGCTGTCCTGTCTGCGTGTTAGTTGTTCGTATTTTATTTATCTATCTGGCTGTCTGTCTGTCGGAGCGACTGTATGGATGCCGTCCATCACGAGTTATAATTTTATATGGGAAGAGAGAGGTTTAGGGAGTGGTGTAAACATATAGGAAATATAATGAAGAAAGAGAGCTAGAAAGGCCAAAACAAAATAAGGAAGGCGCAGAAGAGAGAGAGAGAGAGAGAGAGAGAGAGATGAAGAAGAAGAAAGCAAAAACGAGCGCGAGAGAGAGAGAAAAAAAAATAACGACAAAGACAGAAGATGAACAGAGAGGAAGACAAAGGGATAGAGGGAGAAAGCGCGAAACCAAGTCCAATTCCACGGTTTCGCGGGCCCCCGTGGGTCTCCTTCCTCCCCCCCCCCCAATGCTGCCGCAGTGATACCCTGTTCATGTAGTGACCCGCCAAGTAAGTAACAATGCAGCTGGCCTTTGCGTGGCCAGAAAGGGGTCGGTTAGTTGAGAGGATGATCTCATCGCATTATCTCAACTGTCAGTACTCCTTGACACTACCCTCCCGCCGCCCTCCCGCCCCTCCCCCCTCCCTCGCGTTTCATCAGGTGTTCCATTCGACCGAGATACGGCCTGCCTGACGGGGGGCGTCCCGTGTACTGCGTGACCCACAAGAAGGGGAACATGGTCCACGTCAACCCCGTCAAGGAGGTGCGCGTGAAGGGTGCAGGCGAGCATACCGACGCCACGGCTACCTCCGACGGCGCGGTGGCCGCGAGACAAAGGTGTGCAATGCCACGGCATATAAAGGGGTGGTGGTGCCATGATTTATGCGCTCCTCATGTGAAGAATTTTTGTACGCGCCAACTCGACCAGCATTTTTTGTTAGCTACCAGGTGCGTACGTAGCCCTAAACTAAATATTCTAGCAAGATTCATTGCACTGACCGGTGATTCCTAACGTGATTAGGAGCTCAGCCGCTCAGAAAAGATTGCGCCTATACAGGAATGCAAATCCCTACCGTGAAATGCGTTGCTACATCCAGCGCTACAGCTACTGCTACATCTACCACCACCGCCGCCGCCACCGTTTCGTGTGGAGGCGTATCTTCTCTTTTGATGGATGGTTTTCGGACGACGTTACCGTGGGGAAACTAATCATGAAACCAAGACCTCGGCTGGCTTTTTTCTTCTCTTTTCTTTTTCATTGCCCTTTTAGCTTGCTTTTCTAAGCTGGAGAATTGGAAATTGAAGGTTTGGGACTGGGTTTTTGGGTACATGTTTTTGGTTTGGAGATTTATTTGCAGTTGGGGTTGGGGTTAACTTTTGGCGGGGATTTAAATTTGTTTTTTTTTTCTTCTCTGGCGTCGGACAGGCAGGCAGTGAGAGACACGCCCGAAGTAGTATCTATGAGCGACCCGCCGAGGCGTCCATTCAAGTGAAAGTGAAAGCCCACACCAGAGGGCGATGTAAACCGAACTCGCTCCCCCTGTTGACCACGCATCGTTTCTCGGGGAGTTTGCTTGCTGAATTGGGGTGGGGCGGTGTTTCTGTTGTGGGCGATCGGCTGAAGAAAAACTTTGCTGTCGTTCGTAGTTGACTTCATTTTCGGCGCCTGATGTGGTGCTTCTTTCATTATTACCTCCCTGCCGATCCCAGATCCCGACCCCCCGCCCCCCCCCCCCCCCTCCTACGATTACGGCCATGCACGATATCATGAACACCCCCCCCCCCCCTTCTCCGCCCTCCTCCCCCCCCCCCCCCCCCCGCCCCTCAACTTGGTGACGACAGCAATAATATTGGGGATGGGGGGGGGAGTGGGAATGGTGGCGATGCTGCGGGCGATGCTGCTGGCGATGCTGCTGCTGTTGCGGCTGCTGCAGCTGCTGCTGTTGTGGCTACTGCTGCTGCTGCTGCTGCTGCTGCTGCTGATATTGCTGTTGCTGCTACTACTACCGCTACTGCCGCGACCGCGTCCGGCCAGCTACCCGCGCCGTCAAGCGTTCAAGAGCGAGGTACAGTGCATGGCATCGCTGCGGGGCTATGTGTTGTGTTGCTCGAGGATGGATGGGATGGGGGTTGGTGTGTTCTCGTGCGTTGTGGTGTGGTGCGGTGCGGTGAAGCGAGGTTGGTGGGCGCATTGGGGTAGGTTGGGGTGGGTTGGGGTCGGCACTCTTCGTGTTACTCTTGGCTAGTTATGCCAACTAGACCACGATGTTTCACGTTTTTGTCGGCGGAGAAAATCCAGACGACCTTCGTCAGCCCCCAGAGCTGAGTGTGGACTCAAGGGCTCCCAGGGGAGAGCGCAAGGTCGGGTAGTGGGGCAGTCGGCAAAGGCAAGGCAGGGCGGACGCGGAGGTTTGTACCACCGTAGGGAGGCTGATGCTAGTATGGCTAGGTTACTGCGGAGACGGCGAAAGCAGCCGCCGAGAACCGGTGGTTGTTTTCGCTGTAGTTGTTCTGGCCGAGTGGGCGGGAGGATCAAGTATCTGAAGCCCTCGACGCCTTCAGTGCTCTCGTTGTTGTTGTTGTTGTTGCCTTTGTGGTCGCTGTTTGGTGTGTTGCTTTTTATTACATGGTGGTGGTGTTGCTGTCGTCGCTGCCGCTGCTGTTTGGTGTTGCTGCTGCTATTTCTTGGCGTCGGTGTCGGTGTTGTTGTCGCAGTAATTTCGCCGTTGTTGTCGGTGGAAGTGCTGGAGCCGGTGCCGTCCTGCCCGCCTTTCCGTCTCCAGTAGTGACAGCTATGCGTATCGCGCCGTCTGGCACGGCTCTCGCCGTTCTTGTCATCCAACCAAGCAAGACATGTCCGCTCCACTACTCGTACCCGAACCGATCAAAGTCACTCCGCCCTCATACGACTACGGCCATGCATGAGAATGATTATCCCCGCCCCCGCCCCTCCCCTCCCACCCGTGATCAACAGAGCCTTCCACAACAGCCCCAGCAGCAACGGAGCCTCCAACGGCCACCACCTCCCCTGCCGCCGCCACTACCACCGAACTTCCCAAGGCTACCCCATCGCTTTGGCAGCCGCGAGGCCATAATCACCCTAGGCATGCCACCTACAATATTTCCCCCTCAGAAGAAATGAGAGTCGTTAAAGAGGCCAGGGCGGCGGCGAGAGCAGAGGCGGAGGCTAAAGGTGGCGGGCGGCGGGCGCGGGCGCCTTCGCGCAAGGCCCTCGAGTCCTCGGGGAAGATCACCGGCCTCGGGGCCGTCCAGTGGATGACGGCCGAGCAAAAGGTGGTCGAAAAGAGGCGCAAACAAATGCTCAGGGAACAACGGCAGCGGAGCATGACGGTGGGCCTGGGCCCGGGGCTCGTGTTGGAGACATACGTAGTGCCGGCGGCGGGCGTTGGAAGCGCAAGCGGAGGTGCGGGTGGAGCAGGAGAAGGAGGGAAAGGAGTGGAAGGGGGTACGGAGGAGGCGGGGGGGGGGGGAACGAACAGCGAGCCTACTTGGCAGCCTGTACCGCTGCATCTCCTCCCGGACGCGATGGCGATGGATAGGCGGGGGCGCACTGACTGGAGAGGCCGGCCGAAGCCGGTTGGGAATGGTGGCGACGGCGGCGGTAGGGAGGGGCACAGCGTTAGCGGTGCTTCGTCGCCTGGGGTTGACCGGAAGCAGCAGGAGGGCAAGGAAGGCGTGGTAGGGCTTGGTTCTGGTAAGAGGCCCTCCTCATTTTACTCCGACTCCAACCCGTCCGGCGACAGCAGCGGCGTCAAGATTAAGATTGAGATTCTGGACATCAGTGGAGAAGACGAAGAGCAAGAAAAAAAACAAGGAAATGAAAAAGAACAACAACAACAACAACAACAACAACAAAAAAAGAATCAAGAACAACAGCAAGAAATAGAAAATACCGAAGACAAAGAAAAAGAGCAAAAACATGAAGCTGAGGAGTGGGCGGCAGACGGCGGCAACGGGTCCACCACTGGAGCGACATCGACCTTGTCATCGGCGGTGGCTTGCCCCTCTCCCGCCGGCGACAAAGAACATGAAGGAGGCGTTTCGACCGAGGGGCAGAGACCCAGCAAGCGCGCCAAGCAGACCGAGGATGATGCCTGCCGAAGCGGAGTCGAAGTCGAGCCGACGACGGCCGAGGCGGAGACGAAGGTGGAGGATCAAGCCTCGGAGATGAAGGTGGAAGGGGAAGGAGCCCCGAAGAAAGAGTTTCGCGCGGAGGGAGAGGGAGAGATAGAGGGAGGTGCAGCGCTGGGGAAGGCGGCGACGAAAGAGGGAGGCGAAGCTGGCAACGTTGCCGCGTCTGCGTGCGAGTTCGGGAGGTGCGACAAGCCGTCCGTGTTTGGAGTCAACGGTGCCACGCAGAGCTGGTGAGAGCAAGCTGGTCGATTTTCGGTATTGTTGTTGCCCGTGCAGAGGGAGACGCGTACATGGCCAGCGGTGGCTTTCTCGCCACTCTACATATGTAGTGGCTCCATCGTTTCTGCCGGTGCTCCTCGAAAGGTAGGACAGGTCAACTTGACGTAAGAGCGTCTTCGGGATATGTCTGACTCCGCAGCGGTGAAGTGATCAATGCCTATCAATCCCCCTAAGCCCATTCCGTTAAGCCCCCCCCCTCTCCCGCCGCCCGCCCACGCTGCCGTTGCCACCGTCCCCACGTACCGAATGCAGCAAAACGCACCGTGCGGCCGGCAATGTGCAGGAGGCGGCCGACAGCAGATAGATTACTCGTACAGCAGTGTGGCGGAGAGGTTTCCCGCGGTGTGATTGTTTTGCGCGACGTTGAGTTTTCGCCGACTGGTTTTTCGCCTTGGAACTCATTTTTTTTACTTTTCGCGAAGTTGTTTCTCGCGCGAGGTGATTTCTCACGACGTGATTTCCTCACGACGTGATTTCGCACCCAAGTGAGCTTTCAGTGAGTGGTTTTTGGAACGCAATTTTCTCGGCGTGGTGTCAAGGAGAGATGCGAGCGAAGCGAGCGAGCCCCGGCTGCCTTGCTAATTAGGCCATCCTTATCGGCGGGGAACGGACCCCGCCATAGGGTTATCTCACCCTACGGGCGCGACCGACGTGCCCTCTGCTGGAATCAATTGATTGTCCCGCGAGCGCCTTTTTTGCTCCACTCTGACTCCCATGGACGAAGAGGTGGCGACCAGATGGGCTACTCGTACGAAGTGATGGTGCGGGGTTGGGGGGCCCGGGGGGCGGGATTTCCTAGTGTCATGCATGCCCGAGTCGTACGTATGACCATTGACCCTCGTATCCCTACCACGGAGTACGTCGAGTTTTCGCCGACCGGGCAGGCATTGCTTGCACCAGCGGGGGGGGAGGGGGGGGGGACGGTTCGACTTGCCTCGTGCGCTTGTTGCTTCTCCCGCCCCCGTGACATCGGAAAAGCTAGCCGGCCTGCTGCCACTTGAAATGGTACTGCTGTGGATGATATTCGGTTTTGCTATCTCCCTAAGTTGGAACGAAAACGGTGAACAAAAAATGTACCAGGTAGAGCGGTAAAAATAAGTATGACGGCCGGCAAATGCCTTGCATGATATCCGTCATGTCGTCCCCGCGTTTTTTGTTTTCGGCAATAAAATAAGCAAACCAGGAAGAAATGTGGCCAATAGATTGAAAAAAAAAAAACGCCGGGTGGGGTAAGATGGTGTTACAGGTGAAGTGGAGTGGAGTGGGTGCCTGGTGTACACCCGCCTTCCTTTTGCAGCGCGGATCCGTTTACTTTGACATACAAATTGTTTAGGAGGCAATGCAACGAGAGGGTGTTTACACATGGATGGAGGCGTATCGTGTATGCACCGGTGGGTTATGGGTCGGTACTATACTGCTGGGTGTCTGTGCGTCTGGATTTTGTCTGTTTGGGTATCTTCCTGTTCATATGCCTGCCTGTCTGTCTGTCTGTCTGTCAGTCTGTTTGTTTGTGTATGTATGTCTGTCTAGGCATTGGCCGTGGGTGGGTGGTCAGCGCACGGGACGGTGGTAACTCTATAAAGTCTGCGACCACGCTATTCCTAGGTCCCATGCGCAGCAGTTAAGCTGGAAACACGCTCGAGAAAGAGAGAGTAGAGTAGTAGCACCGTGCGCGCGCGCCCGCATGCTCTCTCGCGCGCGTCGATGTGGGGTTGATTGGAAACCTATAGTCACCGATCGTTGCTGCACGAAGTGGGCATGTCTGACGTTTTTCGAAACGGTACATACACGACGGTATTCAGTAGTACGCGTCGTGTCATTCCGCACAAAGGCGACCCGTCGGAGCTGCGCAGTAAGCGGTGGGACAAGCGGGACGAAAGAGCGGCACGCTTTGGTCCTGACGCTCGTTGTCGTTAGCCGGTTGAGACTGCTCTGTTGTTGCGCAGGTAGCGAGGGTTTCCTTCTGTTTTTCGGTACCCGTATTGGCGGTTCGGTTGGAGGGGGTCGGGGGGGGCGGGGAAGGGCGGAGCACGTCGGGCTTTCACCGACCAGGCAGACATTGCGGGGGGACCGCAGTAGGTTATCCCCTAGGGGGGCGGGGAGGGGGGAGGTGCCGTAGGATATGCCCCGGGGGAGGGGGGGGGGGGGGGGAGGCTGCAGTATGTTTACCCCCGGGGTTGTATTCAGTTGGTGCCGGCGTACACGTTGTTTGTGAGGAGCTGATAGCGGTAGGCTTCACCTGGAGTTATGTTCGGTTGGCGTTGACGCAATTGAACGAGATCCTGAATTTTTCAACTATTTCCGTACGATGCATGTTCCGCGACCTTCTGCTTGAAAGTAGAGTTGCATGGGTTGGGTGATGGCAGTAAGAAGTGAAGTAGTATGTGGTGGGTGGTGGGAATATACTATGGGGGATAGGGTTGAAGTAGTAAGTTAGTAGTAAGGGGCATATAGGGAGTTCCACAGGGTGGGGTGGCGGCTGTTTCCCGGGTCCGAAACCAGGTTGCTGAATAAAACGTAGCGCCTGGTGTAGCGTCTTGTTCGATCGGATGGGGATACTGCAGTACACAGTGGGTGAAAGAAAAAATGCCACTGTTGTCTTTAGGGAAAACCCCACGTACAATATAGTACCAGGTACCCTGGTAGTTCGTTTTTCCGCAATCGATTTATGCTTCACGGTGGGCCTTGCATCGTTTTTTTGTAGCCTCCCCTCCAGCCAACAGAGCAGCTGCACGTACTGTCTACGTACGTGGTATCTTGAGCGGCAAAGAGTGAGGCCGAAAAAAAGGCGAGGACCACGAGAAATAAAAAACGGCGAGGACTACGAGTAATCGTGTACATGTATCTCCGAGATGAGCTTCTGATGGGCCCGGGTTCTGTGATTGGCCTGCTGACAAAAATGTCACACACTAATTAGAAGCAGTGTGTTCCGAAAGAAGAGTGGCGGTACTTAAGGGGGGTTCATACGTACATTGACATATTGTGCCGGCATCTATGTATGTGTGTCTGTCTGCGATTGGTCTAATAGAAGAGAGGTGTGTGTCCCCCCCCCCCCCCTCCTCATTGGTGTATTCCTTTGTTTCGCGGTTGGTTACAGCCGGCTAGGTAAAGAGGTAACTGTTGGTTGGTTGCTCGTATACCAGGTACGTAGTAGCTGAATTCTTTGGTTTCGATTGACGTAATCACATCAGAGGGTTTGCACCTTGGCCTGTCCGTGGATGATGATGATGATGACCGGTGTTAAAATTGCGTCCGTTAACAGCCGTAACTGCTGACGAATAATGAATGAAAAAAAAACGCTCTTCGTGTAGCATAGTTCCGGTAGTGGAGAAGCTCGCACCGACACTTGAGCCTGTTAGCGGCGAGGGGATAACCCAAGAGTTCGAATTCTTAAGGAAACAAATCGGCTTTTGGACGGTGGGTAATGAGGTGCATAGTCTGCTGTAACATCGGTCTGATGTTGCGTACCAGGTACACCCTGGTGTACGATAACGAACTTGAAAAAACAGGAAAGAAACATGGCGCAACCCAGACACATCACGACCTAGATCATCTATATGCAGATCCTAATATGCCGCCGTTCTGGGCTGTTGTGCAGGATCTGCATACGAATACATATCCAACCCAGTAGGAAACACGCCCTAAGAGCATGCAGGTTACGTACGGCTCCCACTCGGCAACATGAGCTAGATTACAAAATACCAGGAATATATCTACCTCGAATGGTCTAGATCGTGACGTGGGAATCGACAATCGCTCCAAGGTGTGAAACGATGGGAGCTGTCAGCGGGAAAAAATCACCCCCTAAGCATGCAACCGCCATGGTTGAGCGACCGACCCCCCCCTCCCCCCGAATTCGGAGTTGCAAGAGTTGGCGTTTCGTCCAAACGGGGACCGCTCATAGCTTATTGAAACTTTTTCGTTTCCGCTGGAGCAAGCGATACGCGTAGTAAGAGTAGGGCAGTTCTGGGACCATCCACGCTAAATAAAAGTTGAGCTTTCTAAAAAACACACACACACACGCACGTTACCGGCAGCGGACCCAATCTGTGTTTCGGCCAAGGCATTGTATACCGGTACCGAATGCACCGCCGGTGATGGAAAAAAGAAACCCCTGGTAGCTTGGTAGCATCATACCGCTGAAAAAGTATAATGTAGTCCCGAGGAAACCCCGGGGCGTTTTCCCCCGGCATCCGATTCCTGCGCAAACATGAACCCTCGTGAACGTACTGCTGCTGGTGCTGCTGCTGCTGCTGCTGTTCACACTGCTTCGATTGCCGACTGGGACGAGAGGACGAAACATGTAATGCGTGCAGTCTTTCGCCAAAACCGTTGTTGTCCTCCATAACAAGGATAAAGTCGTTCCGACCGTCCAAGCCCAAACTTCCGCCACAGTCGTGGGAGCTCTTCTTGCTCCACCGCACCATACCGATACGTACCCTCCCCGACCTCCGCTTTCCATCTATATATATATATACAGGTTTACATCCTACGACCGGTAGCCGCCAGCAAAACCGGCCCGCCGTCCTGCACGAACCTCGCTCTGTGTGGAGCGTCCGCAGGCACTCTCAACGAGCCGACCACGACTCTGCCACCCTTTGTCGTTCCACCCCCGCCCCCACCCCCCGCTCCCACCCCGCCTCCCCCCATCCCCTCTCCGCCTCCCCCTCTTCGTCCTCCTCCTACTGCGCCGCTGCTACTGCTGCCGCCCGTGCCCGTGCCCATGCCCTCCTTCCCTCCGCCGTCGAGAATGTTTGGGATTCCCGGCAATTTTTCCGCAAACCCGTCGCCAAACGTGCCCCTCGCACCTCCCGCCACCGTCGCCGGCCTCCTCCTCGAGTCCGACGAGGAAACAAGCGGGGAGTACGAAGGTCCGGCCCCGCCCCCCCCGGGTGCCCCGCCCGCGCTAGTCACGCCACCGGCCCTGCTAGCCGGACCTGACCTGTTTCCCGAGGGAACACCGCCGCCACTGCCGCCACCGCCACCTCCGGTGTTTCCAGGCGCGTGGTAGCGGTTTCGGTCTTGGGGGTGGGCTCTTGACGGCGGCATCTTGAAGCCGCCGCGCCAGACCACCGCCGGCCTGCTGACCTGTAGAGGGGTGGAGGGTTCCTTGTCCCCACGTGAGCCCGCCGCGCCCCGGGCCCTGAATTGGGCGGCGAACCTGACCGGGGAGGGGAGGCACGCGTAAGAACAATAACAAGAACAACGTAAGGCACCAGAACAAGAGGGAACATACACTACAGTAGTACAGGACACCTACCGATAGTAAGAAACGGGGGGGGGGGGGGGGGGGGAAGCTCATCCAAGGCTGGATTTCTTGTTCGAGGAATGCATGCGCTCTGCACAATTTGGCAGCAGCGTGTGACGACTTCCGAAACAACATTTTTTTACATTTTTCCAGGCTGGCTTTCACAGTTATCATCTTCTGCACTATCAGTAGGGCGTCCGGTACTATATACCTCTCTAGGCCGACACGTTTGGAGTAAAATATCGATAGCATACGGTTACTATATCTCCGACCAGTGTGGTACACACCGGAACAAGTGAGGCACCATTGCTGCGATGCGTGTAGACGTACCGTTTACCACTATGTCCCTAAATATAAGCGCATTTTTTTTTACTAACAATAAATGAAAAAGGCCCCTATATTTAGGTACAGAGAGGTATATAGCACACGCGTGATGAAATAACACACCCGCTGGGGCCAAATTTCCACCACGATTTTCTCAAAAGCAGGGCGGCGGGGGGGGGGGGGGCACACGGAAACCAAAAGCTGAGTTTCCATTCGTATATGTAGAGAGCATCTCTCGGCGTTTGCAACTTTTTCCCATTTTCGTGAGGCTCAGCTGTAGTCCCAGTGAATTCGCCCGAGGGGGGGTGCTTAGCATGTGTCGTCTTACACTATAACGGGGGACCATAGTAAATAGGACCAAATATTGTTCGTAAAAATAGGAAAATATGTAGGTTTTTGTGTGTACCGTAGGTCCTATTTAATATGGTCCCCCGTAATAGTGGTGCGGTCATTTTGAGACCACCCCGTGACAAGCCCAAGCACGCAGTTTAACCTCCAATGTCTTGTTTTTTACCATTCATAACCGGGAATATGTTTATATACTAATCCCAAGTAGTTCTGTTTTCGTGACGGGTGGAGACTCCCCAACCAAAAATATACTTTCACGCATCCCGATATGTTTCGCACATCCCAGAATATAGAAAACGCACGCTCGAGGTACGACTCAGATCCAAAGTTCGGGTATCTGTTACTTGGATTGCCCTGGGCTCGCATTTGACGTCGTCCAGGTCACGGGTTCGAACCTCACTTCGAGCGTTTCTTTTACAGAAACGCTTGCGCGTGCATCCCTCAAAACACAACTGCCTGGTTCCCCAGGTAATGAAACGAAGCGGGTAGGTCAGCGTACAGACGTATACGGTTCTGACGCCCCAAAGATCCCGCCGTTCGGAGGGGGGGAGAGTGTTGTAAGGACTACCCTGGGCTGGGTAATCGATCGGTCTTTTACCCCCATAGCTCAGTAGGTAACACCTTCACATTTGACGTCGTTCAGGTCACGGGCTCGAACCTCACTTCGAACGTTTCTTTTACAGAAACACTTGCGCGTGCATCCCTGAAAACACATCTCCCTGGTTGCTCAGGTAGTGAAACGAAGCGGGTAGGTCAGCGTACCGACGAATACGGTGCTGACGCCCCAAAGATCCCGCCGTTCAGAGGGGGTGAGAGTGTTATAAGGACTACCCTGGGCTGGGTAATCGATCGGTCTTTTACCCCTATAGATCAGTAGGTAACACCTTCACATATCATCCACTCGGTCGGTCGAGAGCTCACAGCTGACGTATTTGGCACTAATTTTGTTCAAGTTTTCTTTGGTGCATTTCTACGATATACCAGGTATGTATTTGTAGCCCATGTGGTACGGGGTTTCGCGTTTTTCTTCTTTTCTCGCAGTCGTTTTTTTCGTGGGTGGCATACCGTATAGAGCGCTCCGCCCATTAACCCCTCCCGGGACTCCGAGACAGCGACGAATGCAATGACAACTTCGGTGATGCCGACCATCTGTGGGCGCAGCGCAAGCGCCCGGCAGTGCGGGCGGGATCTGCGCCCCGTGCCGTACGTGCGACCCCTTGCATTCAACCATTGTAACTCGGACACCAACCATTGTATCACCGCCCCCAATCGCGCAAAAGGCGTTATTTCTGTAACCGTCACTTTCATCGTCGGTGGTCCCCCCTCCTGAGCCCCAAAAGAAGGTCAAGGGAACCTGGGGGGGATATCAGACATTTTTCAACCCCTCTCCTGTAATTTGCAGCCCCTCCGCCGGTAACCACCGCATGCCTCGATGTTTTCGGGGTAGAGTTAAGAAGCGAGGGGGAGTCAGAGAGCCGCGGGCCGCGCGATGGGTGAGCATTTGCACCGCGCACAATGTGCTGCTGTGGAACCCACACATTGGACCCCCGTCTCGTGAACACAGAATAGGGTATTCTGGCGATGATGAGATCATGTGGGAACGGTAACGGCAACGGCAACAGCGGCTAACCACAAAAAAACAGCAAATCATCAAACAGATACGAACACAACAACAAAGAACAAGCAACAACACCAACGCCACCACCCCCACCAACAACAACAACGGCAACGGCAACAACAAACAACAGCCAACAGGCGGCAGTCTATAACATGCTCTCTCCCTGCGATGCCCTCACTTGCTGGGCTGGTGGTTCCCGCTCATGAGCATGGGCCTGTTGCACGAGAGGCACACGGACCGCCCCGCCGCCCCCTGCCCGTCCTCAGCGTCGGGAAGCATGCCGGCGGCGGTAAGCTCCTTCACAACTCTGTCCAGGAGCGGCTTGATCTTCACGTTCCCGGCCGACTTCTGCGACTATGACACAGGAAACGCACAGCAGCAGCAGCAACAGTAGCAGCAACAGTAGCAGCAGCAGCAGCAGCAGCAGCAGCAGCCGGCAGTAGGTGCAGACGGCACGGCACGGGGCGGGGCGGGGCGGGGCGGGGCCGGGCGGGTTGGGGAGGGGCGGGACGGGGCGGGTCGGCGTGCACGCCATTCCGGCTACAGTACCGTGTATATATATGGCATACTGGTACCTGGTTAATATAGGGGGTGTCTCGGTTAAATACATAGGAGTTTTTTGTCAACTAAACGAAGGGCGTCCGTTTTTTCAACAGTAGTTTTTTTTTCAAGTATGTAAGCTTCGTGTGTTGGAGCGGACAAGTAGCGAAACTAATAAAAAACAAAAACAACTACACATGCGGTACAAAGCAAACCCCATGTACATATATACAAGTGATACAAGCGACAGCATCGCCATCGCCCATGCACGCGCAGCGCGCGCGAAGCGCCCGTCCAAACCTGCTGGAGCTTCCGTAAACTGCTCTCCATGCTGGAGGACATGTCCTTGAAGGCGGCCTCCAGCGCGGAGATGGCCTCGGCGTCCCGCGCCGCCGAAGCAGCGCCACGGTCCTTGGCGGCAACCTTGACGTCTAGCTGTTGCATCGCCAGGCGGAGCGTCTCGACGTCCGTCTGGTCCGCCTTGCCGTCCACAACCATGGATACCTTTCATTGTTTCAGGTTGGCGGATGGATGAGCCGGAGGATGGGTGGGTGGGTGGATGAGCGTGTGGATGGGTGGGTGGGTAGGTGGTTGGGTGGGTGCGTGGGTAGGGGGATGGGTGGGTAGGGAGGGAGCGTGGGTACTCGTAGGGAGGGAGTGTCGTCTGGGTCCGGAAGCGAGCTATGTGCCAGCCTCGGCACGAAAGCGCGTCAGGTTGAACCAAACTACGGCAAAGACTGGGACCTGCCCGAAAAAGATGCGCGAATATGGCCGTTGAGATTCGGTGCATATCACAGTTAGGGTTTGAGTCGCATCATCGTCAAGTTTCGGCACAAACTGCCGCTCAGTGTGTCGAATGGTGTTATTGCTCTTCACCCTCCGACCATAGGGTAGAGGAATATCACGGTTGGATACCATGGCGCTCCTTATAAAAATGTCACCCACGGTCGTCCAAGGGCTTGCCGTCCTACGATAGAACCAACAACATACGTTCCATGCGCCTACGTAGAATATGTATAGATATTCGGCAACGGCAAACCAACTCATACACACGCCGTGCTCCCGCAGCCACCTCCTCTTCCGCGTTCTCTATCCACCGCGTTCTGACCAACCAGCCCGACGCAACCCAACCCAACCCCCAACCCAATTCAATCCAACCCAACTCAGCCCCTTACGGCAATACAACCGCACGACCGACACAAAACTAATAAAGCCAACACATCCAAGCCAAAGTCGCCCTATGCCCCCCCCCTCCCCCCCTGCTTGTCCCATCAACTGACATTGTTGGCAACCTGCCCCAGCCCCACGAGCTCCGACCCCAGGCTTCTCAGCTCGGCCTCGGCAGCTGCGATCTCCTCCGCCGCCCGTGCCACCTCCGCCCCCTGCAAGGACTGGTCCGACCTCACCCCCTCCAGTCGCGTAGCCAGCTCTGCCGTGTACGCCGACACCGTCGACGAGACCCTCCGCATCGACAAGCGGGTCTCCGCGGCTTCCCGTTCTTCCCTCGCCCTTCTGGCCTCCTCCCGCGCGCGACGGTCCACCCTCTCCTCGAGCGCCGACATCTCGGCGATCATCCGGGACTGGGCCTCCTCGGCCGCCTCTCGAGCCGCGTCGGCCGCGGCGATGGCATTAGCGGCGTCTTCCGGGCTTAGCCCCGGCGCGGCATCCGCCGTCGCCGCCGCCGCGTCCGGTTTAGGCGCCGCCTCTAGCGCAGCAACGCGGGTGTCGACGGCTTCCAGGTGCCGCTTCACGAGAGGGATCTCGTCAGCCAGAGCTGCCGCCAAGAGCACATCTTCCGCGCGGCGTTGGTTTTCTTGCGCGTCACCGTCTGCTAACGGGGGGGGGGGCACCGCGGTTGCTACGACAACAATTTCTTCGGGTGAGATGGCCTTGACCTCGTCGAGCTGGGGCTGCGATGGCGCGCGCCGCTGCGCTAACAACGCATTGTCCTGGGCCCTCTCCTCTTCGAGGAGGTCGACGCGGGCTCCGAGCGACGCGAGGCCGTTCTTCAGGCGAGCTCCGAGGGCAGAGGACGAGCGCTCGAAGGCGGAGCGGAGCTCTCGGAGGTCTGAGCCGGTCACCTCCGCCGCCGGCAAGGGGGGGGCTTGGGCTATCGCAGAGGTCTGCTGGAGTTGAACGCACGCGAGAGGCGTTTTGTTAGAGGGAGTAGGAGTTTCATGAGGCGTTTCGTTTCAGCTCTGGTGTGGAGCGTGGAGACAAGAAACCAGGATATATGGTGGCGGTGTGATCGACCGTCTCGTGCAAGCACGCAGCAGTTCGAGTAGAATGGCTACATCATGTTAACTCTTTTAAAACTGCACTCCCATTTTGAGGGACAAATTACTCAGGATTAGAGTGAAACATATGTTTATACTCAGTGCAGCACTCAAAGGGTTAGCCGTATGGCCATAGACCCTCGCATTCTTACAATGCCGAGACGAAGCACGCCGGGTTCTCACCGACCAGGCAGACGCTGCTTGCACCAAGCGCGGAGCGCCGTGAAGTGTTCGGCGAGTCGCATCAAGGGCGCTGCATCCTACTAAGAACCGCTTGCGAGGCGGACTTCGGCGCCGTACTTTCTTGCATATGGATGGCAGCTTCAATGAGTCCCGGAGTTGAAGGGATGCGAGAGTCTATGGTAGTACGACTAGAGCCATGCATGATGATGAGTACCCCCCTCCCCCCCCCCGTACCTTTGCTCGCAGCTTCTTCTCGTCCGCAATGTCTTGATAGACCTGGCGCTCAACATCATCCATTCGCCGCCACAGCCGCTCCACCTCGTCACCTTCGACCGCCTCGTCTCCCCCTGAGACCGAAACCCCTCCGTTATGTTCGTCTTCTCTCCCCTCCCGCCCGGGGTTTTGGTCACCTTCGCGGATTTGTTGGCTGTTTTCTCGTGCTGGTGCGTTTTCTCCATCTTGTGATGAGTCGTCGGCCTCGAGCTCCGCGAGGGCGGCGGCAGCTGTGGCAGCGGTGGTGGTGGCGGCGGCGTCGGCGGCGGCGGCGGCGGCGGCGGCGGCTGCAGCGGATGCCTTCCTTGACGGGGTCGGCTTGGCGCGAGCCTCAAGCCAGGATAGTCTGACTCGCCGCGGAACCAACGAGACGCAGGAAAACGAGGGCCAAAACGAACGACAACGAAGGAAAACGAACGGAAACGAACGAACAAGGAACGGAGTTGAACGAAAACGGACGCGGACACGAATGAAAATGAAGGAAAACGAACGAAAACGAACGAGAATACGCAGCAAACAAACCGTTTCAGGAAAAAACTTGACCGTCAGTCAGTGAGCCCGACCGTTTTTTTTGTCAAGCCAAAGGGGTGCCATACCAGCGACCCAAGCCAGCGAGTTTGATGGAACGCACGGCGCCAAAACAAAGCCGGTGGAAACATACGGAGCAGCAGGAACCGCGGAATACAAGGTCCCAACGCTGCCAAAGGGTGCGGCGAACAAGCGCGTGAACGGAAAAGTAAGGGATGACGTGGATCAAGGAACGGGAGTCGATCGCGTGTGGATCGAAAGTAAGGTGGCGTCAACGAGGCAGCACTCGTTGTGCCGGCGACTTGGTATGATAAAACGTCAAAATGTATGCTTGTATAGGCGAAGGCGCAATGTACAACAAGTACGGCGAAGTTTTCGGCTGAACACCGAAGCATTACTTGTGCGACCCTTGACCACGGTTGAGTTAGTGCGCCCCCAAAGCCTTGCTAGTACCTCGCGTGTGCCCTGCCGATGAGTTCACTTTCGACGACGCTTTTAGCGCGGCTGGTTTTGCTCGAGCCAGCCTTCACCCCCTTCCCCCCCCCGTCCTCCTCCTCCTCTCCCCCGCCCCTCCCCCCCTCTTCCACCTCTGCCTCTGTCTTCTCCCAACACTCTTCCTCCTCGTAACCACCCTCGGCCGCCTCTTCCTCCAGCTCCCCCTTTCCACTGGCCGCGAGCATGTCCCGTAGGAGGGCCGCCTGCCGCAGCAGCCTGTCGAGAAGCTTTCGACGCTGCTCCGAGGCCGTCGCCTCCGCCGCCGCGTGTGTGTCACCGTCGACCGCGAGCCTTTTCTCGAGCGCGGCCACGCGTTCCGCTATCCTGTCTGCCCGGTCGTTTTCGGAATCAAGCTGGCCAGGGGTAAAAAAAAACACACGCGGAGAGTGGTTAATTGCGCATTTTAGATTAGCCTAGGTGCAACGAACAAACGACTGAGAAAAACGAGGTCTCGTTTGTCCGATCATGGCACTTCAACGGCCGTGGTGCAACCACCTTTGTTGATGATTGAAGAGTGCAGTATATTTTTTCCGTCGTCCGCAGATGTACCTCAACCAAACCTCTTTCCTCTCCTCTCGCTCATATGTAGTGCAGCAGAGCAAAGACCAGAATCAAACATCTCTCCTCACCTCCCCCCCACTCTCTCCCTCCCCCAGACGACTTTGCGGCTGAAGATGGGGCTGATCTCAAACACCACTGCAAGGTCACGAGGAAAGAATCTCTGCCGGAAATGAGTCCACATCGAACCGTCTCTCGATTTTTTTTTTACAAGGGTGGTTGATAGTTTTCGTTTCGTGGCTGAGGGGCAAGCGCTTCCGACCGCGGCTAAGCAACCGCATACATAGTGAGAAACTCAATTTTCCGGGGGTTCCTTGTGCGCTTCTTTTTTCGCACCGCGGCGGCGGGGAAAAAAATAATGTCTCTTTCGGGAGCTCTGGTGCCTGTTAGAGCAGGGGGGCAACAGCGCCTTAAACTCGCGAGAATCCGGAAGCACCCGCATCCTACTCGGTGGCATTGCAACAGATTCCAGCCCTCTTCTGGCAGCTATAGGCTGGTTCAGGCCTACCGCCCAAAATCGAGTTAACCTCCAATGTCCACGCCGGTTTTAGGAGATGGACCCTGAAATTTTTAGCACACGCATTGCATGAACCTCTGCCAACTCGTTACCGAATTTTTTTTCCCCCGTTCGCCTGACATTTTTGTTTTCGCATTTTTTTATATATTCATTTGGGCCTTCATACATCCAAAATTACCGGGGGACGTAAAACACACAAAAAAAAACGCATTCGGCAACCGCCTGGCAGGGGTTCATAGAACATGTGTACCAGAATTTCAGGCTCTTTGTCTCCAGAAAACGGTGTGAACATTTTGACATATGTGCAGTTAAAGCGCAAAACTTTTTTGGCGTTAAATATGATTGGACACTGATCCTGCGGAGTCAGCTCTTCGAAACTTTGTGTGAAACGTTTTACGCGCATGCTTTGGAGCACCTGGAAAGCCGGTTCCGTCCAACAAAGTTTTTTTTTGTTAAATAATTAAAAAAAACGCTACTTCCTACGGAAACGCCGCCTACTGCCCCTGACCACTTCCCGAGGCCCGAGAACGGCCAGGACACATTTTGGCCGCTAGCCGCTAGCGCCAGCTCTCTGGGACCTCAGTCATGAATCAGCTGTTCAAGGCGGTCAGTATGATACCACCTACCACGTACGTGAAATTCGAGTGGTGGACAAATTGGGGTGATAGGCTTGAACCAGCTCGTAGCTCTCTTTGGGCTCTCTTTGGTAAAGTGAATGTACTCTAGGATGCACAGGCGGGCACCAGAAATTTTCCCCCCCCGCCTCCCTTCCCCGCATGTTCAGCTTGCGGCGAGAAGGGACAGCTATATACACGCGGCGACACCAGGTAGCAATCACCCCGCCCGGCTTTCCTCCGCCCAACGCACCTGCTTCTGCAATGTGTCTATCTTTGGGCAGACGCCCACCCCCCCGGCCACCATGACGGTCCTCGCCAGGCTGCTCCTCGTTCGGGCACTCTCTGTGCCCGCGTTACCCGCCTCGCCGCCGCCCCCCTTCTCTACCCCTCCCTCGGAACCCCTGTGGTCGTTGCCGGCGCCCTCGAGGGCATCAACCAACAAGGACTGTGTCTCCTCCTCTTTCTCCTCCTTCTCCTCCTCCTCCGTTATCTCTTCCCTAGCCCCGTTGTCTCCAGTACGCTCGATGGGTTGCACCGTCAGAAACATCGTTGCCGCTCGGCCAGCCTTCTCCTCCTCCTCCTCCTCCTCCTCCGCCTCCGCCTTCTCCTCCGACTCGGAGGGTTTCCTCTCCAGATCGGCGTTCCCGTTCCCATCGCTGCCCCACATGGCGCACTCGAGTTGCTGGAGCCGCCCCGTCAACTTTGCGAGGACAGCATCCTGAATGGTTGGTAGTGGTGGTGGTGGTGGTGGTGGTGGTGGTGGTGGCGCCGTCAGCGGCGCCGCGGTTGGTGTTCGGCATCCGTCGAGCATAGCAGAGACATAAACGTACCGATACAAAGAGCGTCGGAGCACGGCAAAGAAAAAAAAAAAATGAAACTAGAACAGGGCGGGGGACGCTCGGGGTGGTTTTCGTGGTACCAGTTGGGCTTTCGTGGTAACATATCGTTGGAGAGCATGAAGGGAACAAAACGTGCCACATTCGTTAACTGAGAGCGACTGCGCGTTTACAATTTTGACAGCGTATGAAAACGGGGGGGGGCGTTTCGAAATCGCGGCAACACCCGACCGCGATACGCACACGACTTAATGGCAGTTACAAATGTTCTGCTGCGCGAGTTCCCAGAGACAGCTACGTATCCTACTAATATGTTTTGAGCAGCAACATCAGGGTACAAGATGTCACGTTTTTTTGTAACAATGGCGGCGTCAGCTGTCGAGGCAAGTTCAATTCGCCTAGTTACTCGTAACTCGCACGTAAAGTGAACGGTTTCCTGTTTTTGATGCACCAGCGACCACCATGACTCGTGCAGGTTTTCTCCGTTTTGTTTTTGCGCCACGTACAGTAGGCGAAGCGTCTCTGCGGTCGCCAGCAGAGACGCCCTCTGCTATCTCGACACCACCCCCCGCCTAGAGGTGATTATTACGCACATCTGTGATACGAGCATGGACTATACAAAGATGGAACGGGTACATAGACTGCTGTTCCGCCGTGTACGTGAGGACCATCCCCAACTTCCCAACCTTAGCTCTAACCCCGTCCTTACTCTCACCCCAATCGCTAGCCCAAACCCTAACCCAGACCATGGCCCTGGCCATGATCCTAACCCTAACAATATACAAATCCATGGCATGAAGGGTAAAACAGGATAACGCGGGCTTAGTACATTGGAACCCCGGAGACAGCCGTTTCTACACCTGGTATAAGTGGGGCAGCCATTCCATTTTTCCTAGTGTGTATGTAATAGCTGTGCAGTGATCGAAATGTTCTCATGATATTTTTGCTTCTATCACTGCTACAAAGCAGCACGTACCTTCGCGTCGTCTGGTGGAATGTCCTGCTCGCCTTGGCCGGAGCTCATCCCCGACAGGCAGGCCTCTAGGCTATCTATCTTCCCTCGAAGCGACACCACTTCCTGCGCCTCCGCCTGTCGGAGGTCGAGTATGGTCTGCCGGAGCAGGTCGATCTGCGACCGCATCACTCTCACGGTGTCTTGTACATTGTTATCATATCATCACATCATAGACGTGGCAACAGCGGCGTACGAAGAGGGCGGCAGTTGATGGTGCGGGTCAAGCGATGGTACGCAAGGGGGCTACGTAGCTACTCAAGAAGAACGACCAGTCGCTGTGGGCGACGAGCTGATTCGGGTTGTACACATGAGAAACGATCTTGGGGGGGCGGGAGGGTACCATCATACATTGTTCGGAAGAATAAGACTGCCGAACGTGAACAACTGCGAGTTGGGCTGGAAAGCAAACACAACGAAGACACCTATTACGGGGGACCTATAGTTAATAGGACCTATGGTATACATAAGAACCTATATATGTAACCATTTTTACTGACAATATTTGGTCATATTAACTATGGTCCCCCGTAATACTATAAACGAGACAACGAGCAACAAAAAAGGCGGGCTGAAATGCGCAGGAAAAAAAAAAAATGGGAAGAATGTACCCCGTTCTAAAATGAGAAACCCAGACTGGACTTGTAGGTAACTTCGCTTTCCTGTTTC
This sequence comes from Nereocystis luetkeana, assembly GCA_031213475.1. Taxonomy (NCBI): domain Eukaryota; class Phaeophyceae; order Laminariales; family Laminariaceae; genus Nereocystis; species Nereocystis luetkeana. The sequence continues at coordinate 1,198,199 of JARUPZ010000019.1, forward strand.
TTATTCTGAACACTTGTCAGTACTGCTGTAAGTGTCCTGAACTGCTATTACGGGGGACCATGGTGAATAAGACCAAACATTGTTGGTAAAATTTGCAAAAAGTGTAGGTTTTTGTGTGTACTGTAGGCCCTATTTAATATGGTCCCCCGTAATACCTTAGTAGTACAACACAATACCTGGTACGTAATGTGTACGTGCATATTAAAGTCTACCAGGTAGTCCACAAGGGTTTTTCAGGTATGTTTGTTTTTGAGCTGTAGGTGCTGTACGCAGGCCCAGCAAAACCATCGAGCTGCATCCACGGAAGCGCGCTCGTCTCGTTCTAGTTGCGCTTCCCCGTCAACCACCACGCGCAGGAACGGCAAGCGCTGTACCGGTATGGAGTTGCTGTACCAGGTATCGGAATGTCCTACATATTTGCCACGGATGGACCCCTACGTCTCGTGGGCGTTAGCGCCGTGCTGCGTTTATAGCATTGGCATTCGCAAGCAAGCAACCCTCTCTCCTCTCAGGCGCACCCTGCTACGATTAGTAGTGCTATACCTCTAGCCTGGTACAACTTTGGACGGGAATGTATGGACCGTCTACAAGCACAGACTACTGGTAATATTATGTACCAAGTACCAAGCGTTGCATATATCCGTCCCGCGCTACGTACTGGGCTGTTACGGTAGTTTATATATGTCTGCAAAGGAAAGATGGGGGAAACGTGCCGTTCACCGTCACCGCCGCCGGCCAAGTGTACAAACAAACGACCGAGTTTGTGTATCTGGGCGGGGCTATCAGCGCAGATTGGACGAACAGAAGTGTCGAGGTAACGCGTCGACTCCAGAAGGCATGGGCATGCTTCGGACGGTATAATATGGACATTTATGATCGCCCGGGTGTGCGCCTACGCCTGAAGGTGCGAATGCTGAGAGCCGAGGTGATCGAGACGTTGCTCTACGGTTGCGTTACTTGGAGCCCGAGCAAAACTGATTACGGTAGGCTACGGGAGGTCCACCACAAGATGCTCCTCCGATGCATCGGCTGGCGAAAACGAAAGCGCGAAGACCACATTCTATCCTATGCTAGCGCGCTTCTCAGGATAAAATCTGAAAGCGTTGAGACGACGGTACGCAGACGTAGGCTCTTGTTTGCGGGCTTTGTGACACGCATGGGAGAGGAGCGTCTGCCGAAGAGGGTGATGTTTGGGGAGATGGTTGGGGGTAAGGGTTACTCCGGAGGACAGGAGTGGGACTGGATGAGGTACCTTGAGGAGGACCTCAAGGAGTTCGGCATCAAGCTCGAAGGGTGGCGCGAGGCAGCACAGAAAGCCGGCAGATGGTTCCGACGGGTCGAGGAAGGGGCGGAGGCCTTCATGCGGAAGTGGCATACAGATGAGAAGGAGGCATCGGCAGAACGGCATAGAATAGCTGCAACAACGACCACAGCCGTTGACGCCAACGCGAGTGTGCAGAATGGCAGGGAAGAGGGGGGGGGCGAAAGGGGGACGAGGGGGAATGGCGGGGGGGGGGGGGGGGAGGCGGTCTGCCCAACAGACTGAAGCCTGGTTATGACCATCATCGTCATGATGCACTCCCTTCTTTGGGACCCAAGTAACTAGCATGGTGCCATCTGGGCAACTTTGCGTGTCTGTATGCTCCAGTGCCTGCCTTTCGTATTTTCTTTCCCCCCCGCCCGTGATTATCGCTTTTTTGTCCCTTCTTTTTTTTCATTTTTCTTTCATTCCCGTTTGTACCTCTTTGTGTCTTTGTTAGTATGGTCCGTTTTGGCGTTTTTTTGCGTTTTGCTATCTGCTTCTGTTTTTGTTTTGTTTTGTTTTTTTTTGCTTAGCTTCCTCTTCTTTTTTAGGTTTTTGTCTGCTATTAATAGTCTCCTTTTTGCTTCCCTGGTGTCCGCAGTGGTGGAGTGCGTATGCTTGTTTTTTGTCTTTGCCTCTGTTTTTACTCGAGGTATTTCTTCCATTCCAGAGTTATTGGAGCCTGTCCTGCGACCACGGGCTGCATTGAATTGTGAGTTAATGTGAGAACAACAACAACAACAGCAACAACAACAACAACAACAACAAAAACAACAAAAACAACAACCCCGTACCTGGTGAACGGACAAACCAATGAGACTCAAAGATGCCGAGTAGAGCAATCTGGGAGGTAGGATCTTTATGGGTGCTTTTGACTTGAAAATCGCGTAGCGCGGTCTGCACTTCGGAATCGTCGTCCGCAATTTAGAATTTTCCTGGTTCGATGCAAACGCGGCGCAGCCGCGTTTATGGCCAGTTTTGCCCCGTTTTAGCTGCGGTTTGGGGTCAGGGTTAGGGTTAGGGTTAGGGTTAGGGTCAGGGGCTGGGTTGGGTCTTCTCCCATTCCTTGATCCCAACAGAAACCAAAATACCTGAACATCCTACCAACCTAAAGATCCTATCTCCCAGACTGTTATGGGACCTCAAGATGCCAGGAGATGGGTAGCATCTTCACCCCTTGGCAGCCAGCAAATTTGACTGACACGAAGATACTAACAAAAGGTTCAATGTGGAACACTCGGCCCACACTCGGCCCTACACCTTTGACAGCGTACGTTTTGCCTTTGCTTGACCTATGTCCCCTCTGGCATCTTTGCTGAGACTCACTTCGTAGCTCAGAAGTGGCTTATCCTTTATAACTCTATAAAAGAAGAGGCTACGCAACGACCATGGCAGCAGCCGTAGTCGATGATATCAATAGACGAAAATCAGGCAGGAAGGCTGGCGATCAAGCGCACACGACAAGCAGTGTTTCGGCAAGGCACAAAAGGCTCAGTTATTGACTTAATGTCGACGGCTGGTGTTCTGTGTTTCGCTTGTTTCATAACAAAGGCGCCACGAGCTCTTACTCGTACCGCAGTAGTATTATACTCGTAGGTACCTTGCCTACCACCTCGACGGGAATATAATATCCATTTGATATTTAGTATGCATATGAAACGTGTATTACATTATCGGTCATTCAGGTACACCGTTTGTGCCGAGGTTTGTCTATATAACCGTGGTTCGTAAAAACGAAAAAGACACACCCACCTGTCAGGAGCTGGACGTCGATGGTGCACACGACAAGCGCTTTGCCTCCGTCCTCCAAGCCCTCCTCGCCGGGCGCGAACGGAGGCCATGCCTCTCGCAGCTGGAACAGCGGTAAATCTTTACCAACGACCGCGGCGGGGTCATGGTCACCAGCATCGTCATTATTTTTACTGTCCTCATTGAAGCTGTTCGACAGTGGCCCTACTGCGGAGTCTTCTGGCCCTGGGCCCTGTCCACCCTCCCCCGCGCCACCGCTCTCTCCCTCCGCTGTGTCCATCTTCGGCGCAACACCCTGGCATGGAAGCTCTGCCGCATCGCCTTTTCAGCGCATGCTGTCGTGGCAGGAACGTCGAGCAAGTGAAGGCGAGCAATCGTTGTTCGCTGTCGAGGCATCGGTTGAATTTCGAAGGTTCGGGAATGCGCGAGCGGGAACTTGTTAATTGCGCCGCATTTTTCTGCCTCATGACAACGTCAAAGACCGCGGCTTGATCCCTTGACTGACCGCTACATAATACTATTAAATTATTTTATAAGGCCAAAAGAGGTCTTGACGCGTCCGTAGTTAAAGACGGGTCTCCTATAATAGCATCCTTGCCTTGACGAGCCGCCACAGCACAACAGGCAGCAGCAGAGACAGGTCACAGCAATCACACACAGTCAGCGATTTGTTGTTCTAGTGTCGTAGTGTCTCTGCGCGTCGTCCGACATGAGCACGAGTAGGAGCACTTCGAGCGGTGGCCGGAGCTTGCCTCCTAAGGGTTCCTCCTCGTTACGCCACTGTAAGGCTTACCTGCGCCGTCGACTGGCGCACGATCCTCCGGCGCTACAGCAAGAAGGTTGGGTAAATACGGGCGCTACTACTAGCAGTCCCACCTCGGAAAGGTCAAAGACTGGACGGGAGGGGGGTGATGGTGATGCTTCAGGGGAGCGTGCAACAGCCTGGACGAGGTGGTGGCCAGTGGGGCTCCATACCCAGTGCGAGGAGCTGAGGAAGGCGAGTTTCAACCCTCATAAACGAGTGCTTGTTGGGCTGGGGTGGCCAATTTCCAGTTTATCCAAATTCAAAATCCTTGTTGTTGCCCGCCATTTTTGACATGATAGAGCAGAGAGCACCAGCACTCCTGCCGCGGCCTCTGCGCACGAGTGGGTCCACTCCTGCTGTTGTTGTTCGCTGCGTTCGTATCCATGTTGGCTCGCGCACCAATACTCGTTTGTTTAGCTCCGCCCTTGAGTGTTGAGTGGTCTACTGCTGCAGCTGTGCATCGGTCCGCTTCGCTGTACCTACGTACCTGCCGTCAACAGGACAGCAGCAGTCAGTCAGTTTGACGTCATACGAAGAAGCAGGAGCGCGGTATTTCACGTTCTGCGTTACAGAAAAGTTGCCGGATTGCTTTCTTCTCTCCTAGTTGCTTGAGCAGTGAGGAGCATCGATCGATCGATCGGTCGCCTGAGGTGCAGCAGTAGCACGGCAGCATCGATCGGTACTTACCTATACGTACATGCGTCCGCTGCTGCTGTCGGTATGTAACCGTTACATACCTGGTGCCGGTACCGCTGTACTCGTACAACAGACAGCAGTAGCTCTAAAAAGCATGTACCAGGTATCAGGTGCACCGCTGCTGTTAATATTAATACTGCGATGCTTCCGACCACAAACAGGAGAAGTACCGACGTACGTACCGGTAGACCTCATTGCCCACCATATCATAAGACAGACTATGATCAGACAGACGGATCATACCGGTACTCGTCCGAGGCACAAGTCGGAAAGTCTCAAGTTTGATTCGTGTGATACCATAACCCAAGTTGGTGCTCGTCGACATGCTGGCGACGATGTGTGCTGAACGCCTCTATCCCAAACCAGAACCCTGGTACCCTGTCGCCTGCTACGAGTACGTACCCTGGAACGAGTACGTCAACAGTCAACAGACCCCCGATGAGTCTACTCGGCGTACAGGCGATGACATCAATATATACCACGCAAACACAAGCAGGCAACTGCTGTACGTGCCAAACCTCCTTCCTACCTCACCTTGCCGATAATCAAACTCATCATCGACTTGTTCACGGGAGACTCTTACTTGTCTCCGATCTGTTTCACGGAGCACTTACACCCTCGTCATCAACGACACTGGACACTTGATTGCCATTTGGGACTTGGGACAGCGGCGGTACGAGTAAGAGTACGAGCATGATCGAGCTATGTACGTACGAGTAAGAGTACGAGCATGATCGAGCTATGTACACACAGCACTGCGCATGCTATCAATAGCAGCAGACAGCTGACAAATGAAGCTGTTCTCCTTTTTTTTTATTCGTACGTAGAACATGGGGTCGTCGTTCCTGATCGTGATTCCTGGTTGTTTTTGTACAAAAAAGGATCGCCACATGTCCAATCCGAGAATCGAACTCGGGTTTCCACAGCCACAATGTGGTGTACTGACCACTATACTAATTAGACACGATGGAAAACCTCCGCGGTACGAAGGCATCAAACCACCACATTTTTTTTACGTACGAGTATGCGCATGCATGTACGTACGTACATACCTGGTACCATTATGGTCGAAAATATAATGATCGTTTAGACAATAATATGAGTACGAAGCGGTACTTATATTCCCGCCTGGAGTGGTATGTATTTATTTATATCACTGTATCAGCATACAGCAAGGCGATGCACCGAACAGCAGCAAGTCGAACAGACAGCAGTAACAACGACCGCATTGAGGATAAAATTGTAGTGTTGGATATCGGATATCGGATATCGATACCGGAATCGACTTCGATATACCTGGTATACGATACCGATACAGTAGTAGTAAAAAAAGAGAAGAAGACTCTAACAACGATTTCGATAATTTGAAACCACATCGAAGCTTTCGTTGAGTGTCAGCACGAAAGACACAGAGGTATATATGTGCGACTACTTTTCTGATGTATACAACACTACCCCAGGGATAAAATTATACCAGGACACCTCAGGTATACCTGGTAAAATGATACCAGGGCCTGGTACTTTTTTTATTTTCCGGAAATTAATCCAGTTTATTGGCTGAACCCCGACGGCTGCTATGATTTATGCTTATTTCATACGGGTACCAGGTACCTGGTAATAAGTAATATGGACTTCCGGCAAGGTTTTATACCGGTGTCCATACGTTTAATTTTATAAATATGCCAAGCATGAAGTTTCAAATGGAAGGTGCTATTAATATCAATCAGACCTGAATACACTACAGCAGTAGTACTTGACAAAGTTATTTATACCTATAGTGCAGTCCTTCTTTATGATTTGACTCTACCGACTCCTATCCGACGTTTCACCAACCAAATCTGAAACGGTGGCATTTGCTTGTGCCTTGTTTACTACTTGTTGTACTTTACAAAAAGTTACCCATATCTCGGGAAGGTGAGCCTTTTCCAAGTAGTGTTCGTGCATTCTGCTGCTACATAGAGTAGATGCGCGCTTCTCTGCACGAGTACAACGGTACCAGTGCCTGGTACAAAAATGTGTGTTGGGACCTCTGAGCGGCATTGTTTGAGACCTCTGAGAGATGTTTTATTCCCTCAAAGAAGAGGCACGGGGGGACGAGGGCTCGCGTCGTGCATCGCGCTCGCGCCTCGCGCGCCTCATTGTAACACTAATGCCTGTTGCAAAGGTCGCCACGCAAGCACGGACGGTACAGCGGTGCCAGCACCACCCCTCATGCATGGCAGCATGAGGTGCCGGGACGCTTGCAGTGGCTCTGGGTATTGCGCCTGTCGGTAAGTAGTATTCGGGCGTACGTACTCTCGTGTCCTGGTGCAGCGAGGTACGTACGTGATACTGCTGTGATGTACGTATAGATCACATGCATGCACGGCACAATTCGATGCGAGTCGACGAGGGAAGAAAAGGCTGAAATCTTCTCGCGATAAAAATGAAGGCACGTACCGTAGCGGGAAGGGGGGAGAAGAGCCTGCTATGTGACCCCGGATCTGAGTTACGAGTTGGAAGGAGAGAGAGGAGAAGATGTGCGAAGATAATGAATGGGATGAGCAAAAAATAAAATAAAAAAACGTCACCTGGTACATGTTTCACTTCACCCCTCTTCGTGTTTCGCTTTTTTTCTTTTTCTTTTTTTTTTCGGGTGCACACACCGGTTCAGTGTAAATACGTGATACCATGGGATAGGTTCCTGATGTTATGGGGTTGCTGCAAGTGATTCAGGATGGTATCCCACAGCTCGTCAGTACCGTTCACTCTTTGGTACTGCCCCGTGCGCACTGTCGCGTACCTGGTGCCTGTTTGTTTTCTCCCATCGAGATGCCTTTTTGTTGGAGCCTGATTTGTGACTACAGGCAGGATGTCAGGGAAGTGAAGCTAACGTAAGAAGATCATCATCATCATCAGCATCATCATCACACGTCACATGTTGGTAAATGACTCCACACGATAATTAAAAAAAATGAAGTTTGTCCAATCCGAGAATCGAGCTCGGGTTTCCACAGCCACAATGTGGTGTACTGACCACCATACTAACTAGGCACGACCGACATGAAAAAAAAACATGGCGGGAGACCGCTACGTACCGCATCGCCGCTCGCGTCTCGCGCAACTCTCTCATTGTTACTCTTGCAATGGTCGTCACACAAGTATAATACGTTACACGCAGGGAGGAGTTCAGCTGGGAGTGGGGGTCCCGCTTGAGTGCGGTCTCTTTAGGCGCGGGGGGCGCGGTGAAAATCTCTCCTAACAACTTCATCCCACTTTAGTGCCTTCACGCCTCCAAATCACTACGTGACCGGTACAGAACAACCAAATAGCGGTTGCCCCTAGATAGTGAATTTTCCCAAGGTAGGCTATTTACGCACTCTGATTGGCTAAGGGGTGTTTTGTAAGCGGCCCAACCAACCTCGAGATTTTCCAAGCCACAGCATCCCGAGCCGGCCAAATCAGCCTAGAGACTTTCCAAGCACAGCATCCAAGCCGGCCGAATCAACCTAGAGATTTCACAAGCCACAGCATCCAGGCACTGGTCACCCCATATCATTCGGGTTCGGGTTAGGGTTAGGGTTCGGGTCGGGTGGTCGCCTTTAGGCACCACGGCCGGAAAGATACACTATCAGGGTGCATCCGCGCCTCAGAAAAACAGCAGCGGGGTATCGTAGAGCAATGGTTATAAGTGGTCGTCCTAATAAGGGCCGTTGTAATGGGAGAAATTTTTTTCTCCCAGAAATTCCAGTTTGGTGAATTTTGTAAAATGTGTACCTTGGTATCAAGATACGGAGGCGTTCTGTCACAAACTTGTGAAATTTGACAGAGGGCTGAATATCTGGAAATTGAAATTCCATGTACAAATTCGGAACAAAAAAGAATGAGGAAATTCTGGTGTGTATAAAAAAATGGCGCAAGAAAAAACAGCTCACTAAAAATAAATGTGGAAATTCTGGAAAAAACACTCTCCTGTAAGGACAACCATAGACCTACCGGCGTATACATACCGCTTGGAGTACATACAGCAGTCACAGCTGTACTAAAATAGCCTGCGTGAGGACGGATGCATGCGTGTTTTGCCACCGAGCGCTGTAAATACAGCGATGCAGAATACTGATGCGTGGCATTGTACGGGAATGAGCACTTGGAATAATGCTTTATTGTCTGCCGCATCTCCTTCTGGGAAACCTCAACACATTTTTTGTTTTTATTTTCGATTTGTTTTTCTTTGTTTCTTTCGATATTTCTCTCTTTTGTAGAATTTGTATGTCGTGCCTGTCGTATCCAGTACGATGATATGGTATTGCATTGTCTACTCTGCTTACTGCATAACAATGTACTGTAGTGTCTGTCGTAGTTTTGTAACCACAGAGCTTGCATCTCTATTGATAGGAGTAAAGAATCGGCACGGACACTAATTGTGCTGGATGTCGCCGTAACATGACAGTTTAGTGTTAAGAACACACCCATACCCCGTACCAGACACCTGTTGGTGAATGAGTACATATCTTAGCTAAAAAGTTAACCCTGTCCAATCCGAGAATCGAACTCGGGTTTCCACAGCCACAATGTGGTGTACTGACCACTATACTAATTAGACACGACTGACAGTTGCGCGAGCGCGAGGACATGAAAAGGAAAACTGGCATCGGGTAGATTTTTGCGCCGCACCATAAAACGATACTATTACGGGGGACCATAGTTAGTAGGACCAAATATTGTTAGTAAAAATGGTCAAATATATAGGTTTTTATGTATACCATAGGTCCTATTAACTATGGTCCCCCGTAATATTAACCCTTTCAGAACCGCAGTCCCATTTTAGGGACAAAACAGTCAAATTCCAAGTAGTTTGTCCTCAAAACGGGACTGCAGTCCTAAAAGGGTTAGTAAGAGCAGACGAACGAGGCTCACCCTTGCTCCCTTACGTACAAGGTACCAGGGAATGAGTTATGGCATACCTGGTACCAACTTTTAGGCCAACGCTCAACTCAACTTAACTTTTGCACACCTCGAGCTGATAATCGATTCCCAAAGTTCATGACCCAGGTCTTTCGACTGTCAAGGGCAGATCTACCTATCCCGGATCTTGTCTGATCTACTCTATTAATAGCTCATGTTGGACCTGTACAATAGCCGGCAAGGTCTAGCGCGTGTTTCCTGGGTTGGATTTGCCCTATAAGGCAGATCCTGCACAGCAGCTCCTGACGGCAGGTTATAGTATCTCTCTGATATATCTGATATATCTGATCTATCTGATATGTCCGAGGCGTGAGAGGCGTAAACTATCGATATCGAGGACCAACAACCCTGACAGCTGAACTTTTTTGTTCAAGTGTTTTTTGCTTCTCGTTGCGCTTCGTAAAGAGGGTAACAAGCCTGCTGTGGACTATCCCGTGGACTGTTGGCAGTCCCCAACGTCGGAAAAAAAAAATCAGGGCTCTTCGTGAGTCGGGTCAAACCTCGCGGGTCGGGTGGGGCCGGGTCACCTAGAACCCGATCCCAACCCGACGCGTGAGATTTTGAAGACCTCCTGACCCGACCCGACTCGACCCGACCCGACCGGACCCGACCTGTGAGATGTTGGAAGACCTCCTGACACGACCCGCAGGCCTAGTCTCGACCCTTTAACAGCCCCTGAAACAAACGGGCCTAGCAACCCGTCGCCCCTCTGGTTGAACGGAGGCTTTCCTTGCGGTCCTCATCGGTATGTGGAGGGTACCGGGATATATATATATATATATATTATATATATTATTATTATGCTTGCCTTCTGACAATATAGCGTAGATGCCATTCCAATATAAACCGAATATCCTTCCGTAAATCAGCAGTATCCCTCATACGCTTCTCTGCAAACCGTTTCCCAATTTCCATTCCCCACATATATATATGGTTCGAACCCCACTCGGGCGTGTCTGTTTTTACTGTACTATTGCTTGTGGCCACTGCTGTTACGTGTCTGCGGTTGTTGCTGTCTTTCAGTTCAACCTCTTTTCCTACTTAAAGAATTGTACTGCTCTGGCCTTAAATACGAGGACCGCTTGGTCTTCATATCTTCATATTATTGTTGTTACGGTCCTTATATTTCCGCACAGAGTACCTTACATACTTCCACAAGTCGGACAGACAGGCCATCTACAGATAGATCATCTAGATCATCTACAGATACATCATCTACAAATACATCATCTTCAGGTACATCATCTTCAGATACATCATCTTCAGATACATCATCTTCAGATACATCATCTTCAGATACATCATCTACAGATACCCCATCTACAGATTCATCGTCTACAGATACATCATCTACAAATACACCATCTACAGATACATCATCTGCAGATACATCATCTACAGATACATCATCTACAGATAAATCATCTAGACCCTAACCTGCCGTCGTGATATGTTATGCAGGATCTGAACAATACATCTTCCAACTCCATGAAACCTGTGCTGCTTACTTTAGATCGTGCGGATTGTACGGGTCCCACCCGGCAGCGTAAGCTAGATCATACAGATCATGCAGATCAGGGATCTATCTGCCGTGAAATGCAGTGAAATGACTAGATCATCAAGTGTGGGAATCGACGATCTATCCGAGGTGTGCATATCAGCCCGTGCCCTATAGTGGCATTCCCAGTGAAATTAAGAACTGTCGTCGGTGCCCTCAAGGAGCCCTCCGTCGGTCGGAAACGTTTTTTTGCCTCCCAAGGCAAAAAAGTTATCTAACATCTGTCGTACCACGGGTCTATAGGGGTTTGTTGTAGTATCACAGGGGCCACCCGGCTTAATAGCCCATCCCGTGCCCGCTGGCTACACGAGTGACTTTCTTCTGGAAGTGGTGGCGAGACGAGCAGCGTTTGGCGACCTTCACTGGGCCCCCATGCGGCGGTGGTCCCCGTGCGGTCGCTTCCTCGAGGCTGAAGCATGTGTAGACGCCAACCATACCATCGGCCAGGCACACGGCTTGGACCGGGATATTTTGTTGACGATGCGGTAAAGAGTAATAGCGTCGAGAGTGCACAGGGGTGGGTGCGATCGTTCTACAGGGAACGATTTTTTCCAAAAGGGGAAGGGGTAAGGTTGCCAGTACCGAACAACTTTAAGAAGGCGTTTTCGGAAAAGATCCGGTCGAGAGAGAGAGCCTTCCCGAAATATAGATCGTTCGACTTTAGTAGCACTTTTACCGTCCGTTGTCGAGAAAGCGAGCGCCGCTGAAAAACGATCGCACCCCTCTTCTAACTCTAGGCGCTACACGGCAATAGTATGAAAGCGTAACATCAAGTATAAATATGAAAATAAACGGATTCTTACATTTCCGGACAGAGTGGTATATAGTATATATTAATAGTAATAATCGGAACCTGTTGCTGGCCTATCGTTGTCTAGCTGGTAGTGCGGTGCTATGTAGCCAACAAAATATATGTTTTAGAGTTCGTGGATTGTCGTTGACTTGGTAATCTTCGTTCTTTTCGAGCATGCGCGCTGAAGACAATACGAATGATTACGGCAGTGTGCCTCTAGACACAGGTAGCGTTGGCGAGGAGAGGGCCCCGGAGATCGCTGCTGTTGCCAAGTCGACGAGATCCCACGATTTCTAAAGCATACATTTTGTTTGATCGTGTAGCACTGCCTGCTAGACCACCAAGTCGGCGCTGTAATCTAGCAGGTGTGCGCTATATCAACAGCACCTTATATGGTTGTAAACGTAGAGGGGGGGGGATATGTACGTGATTTGCCGTGCCCATCTTGGGTTCTACCAAATAACGAGGCGTTCTACAACAGAGGTATCGATTTTGGGGAAGCAACTTTCTGAGCCACCCCGGCGCTCTTGAAACGGGCGCCAGTTGAAGGGTGAGTATGAAACTTGTGCTCTACACTGTCGGGCATGATGCGTACGAGCTGCGTGTAGCACCAGCCGTGTTCGTAAGTTTGTTCCCGTTGATTTCCGCATTGTACCTTGGGGGGGCATAGGAACCTCAGAAAAATTAGGGTGAACCTCTGTCGTAGAACGCATCTAGCCCTGTCCCTTACCCTAATTCGGCCAGAGTCGACGAGGGAAGCGAGTGCTGAATGTCATGGGCATCCCCTCTCCCCTGTTGCGGCATTATGGTTTGTAGCAATCGTCCCCTCCCGTCATACCTGGCAGGCGTTCTCGCCTGCTTTGCTGATGAGCACCTCGCCCCTTCGTGCAGAGGGCATCTATCTGGCGAGTCAAGCAACAACGAATAGCACAAGAGCTTATAACTTCCGCAGTAACATCGTCAAAACACCTCGTGTGAGTGACCAGATCAGAGCCAAAGAAGGCACCAACCTGCTGGCAGTAGTCGGTCCCTAGGTCCATACTGCCTTACACTTAACATGAACCATTCCCGCGATAAAAACGCCTTCCAAGGCAAGAACCTTAATGGGGAGGGGGGGGGGGGGAGAGCCTACTGTGTGACCCCGGATATGAGTTACAACTATGCGAAGGAGGGAGAGAGAAAAAAGAAGGGCGAAAAGATGAATAAATGAGAAGAAAAAAAAAACATACTGCTGTACTTCTGATAGGTGATCCTCTTACATTTACTCGTACTTCGTGTAGACTTTTGACTATCTTCCTGGGGCCTCGACTGAGGTTTTTTGTTCTGGTTTGCTGTCCTGCCTACCCTATGGACTCCTGGGCGCAGACTACCGATTTTGTAGCCATCACGTGGCGATCTTGTAGGCCACTACGTAGCCTGTGGCAGAAAACCTCGCCTCATACGAAAAGCTAATAAATATGCTAGTCAATGTGGGTAGACCCAAGACAGTACCGCCTCGTTATACCACCATGTCCCACTACGTAGCCTGTGGCGGAAAGCCTCGCGTCATAAAACTAATAAATATACTAGTCAGTGTGGGTACCAGGTCCCATTCCCCTAGACAGTACCGCCTCATTATACCACCATGTCCCGAAATATAAGGATCGTTTGTATCGAATATCGGTGCACACGCCGTCCTTAGTTTTTGGGACAGAGTGGCACACGAGTTCAAGGCCACACCCGAGGTCTGTCTGTCACTCCGTTCCGCGCATGTAGAACCGAGGCACCGTCCCACCTCTCGGTGTGTCTGTTCTCCACCCAACAACCGCACAAAAGAGAAACCTGCCCGGAGCATCCGTCTCACACCACACAGGGTTAGGGTTTTTTCCCGTTTGTGTTGAGGCCGACTTCCGGTGGGAACCCAGTTTTTGGTGGATTAAGTCGCGTCGGGTAAGGGTGCTTTGCTATTAGTAGGTGGGGCCCTGCCGGCCGCTATTTGTTTCATACGCAAAGAGGTCCATATTAATAGTCAGTTTGGAGGAGGGCTCAGGTCCGGGTAGTCAGTTTGGAGGAGGGCTCAGGTCCGGGTAGGATGAAGTTGCCAGGCGGGAGCAGACAGGGTCGGTAAAAACGTCGACCTTGTTGTTGAAGATGATCTGACAGTCTTTTCTTGTTTTTTTCTAGCGTGTGTACGTAAATCCTACCTGATATTGTGTACTGGTCTATGGTACTACTATTAATATACTTCGAAGTATGTATGCACGTGAGTTATCATGCACGTGCTATAGACTCTGGCAATGAGCTAAACCGTGCGATCAATACGACCTCATGTATATAGATAGTATCGTGTGTCCATTATCAATAGTGTGTACCATGGCACTACCATCCGATAATATAAGCCACGTTTGGACTCTGACATGGACACCCAAACGCACCTTGTATTCACGACCAGCGTGGCACACAATACCAGGCGCGTCTTAATAGCAAACCCGGTCGTAAATAGTGAAAAAGTATTTCCATGTCCAATCCGAGAATCGAACTCGGGTTTCCACAGCCACAATGTGGTGTACTGACCACTATACTAATTAGACACGATGACGACCCGGCGGTACGACCGCATCTAAATGAAGAAAAACACATCAACGCGTCGAGACGATCCCTCCGTTTCACGTAAAATCCCCCCAAAAACACCATTGGCGGCTGTGAATATCTGGTTTGTGTTATGCCAGCTGCAGCAGCATATAGTCGTGTTGGGTCAGGCCTACATTCTAATATTGGAGGGGGTGTGTCTTTCACACTAATCTACAGTTGTTTTTCGAAAAAGTCGAGTCAAGCCTATTACTAGCAACTCCTAATTTCTCTAATAATATCATAGTGTCGTCGCGTACTGCTGTATTTTACTTGAAAGTTAGCGCGAGTTTGAGGAATACAGCAGCGATCACAACAGCAGTAGTATGATAACACCATAAACAATGAAGTACAGCTGTGTACCGCTGGGGAAACTGCTTCACGTAATATCGGTTACTATTGATATTTATTTGTGGTACGCTGCAACACCAGCGGACTAAAAAAAATGCACGTAACGTAAAACGGTCACCCACACCCACCCACTCACCCACTCACCCACTACCCACCCACCCACTACCCACCCACCCACCCACCCACCCCACCCAACAAAAAAAAGCAAAAAAAAAGCAAAAAAAGAGAATGGGCGGGGCTTGAACCCACGCTCAGTACTCTATTGCAACGCTCCGTGCCGCCGAGCTACGTATAGAACGAAAGTTTAGTCGCAGAAGTGTCGGCGGGCCGGCCTATGAAACACCCTCCCCGCCGAGTTTGGCCGCCGGAAAAAAAAAAAAAACGGCCATGGTGTGGTGTACATTCCGATACCGTACTATTAATATTAATATCAAAACTGCACTATAGATGCGGTACTACTACTGTATCAATACTTGATACTGCTGTCAAGATGTGAGGACCGTTGGGAGACACATACATGTGAAAATGAAAGATGAAAGAGTCTTCTTAACATTCACACGCAGAGTGGTGTAATACGATACTGTCAATATCAACATGAATCTATCGGTACCATTATTACACACTATTCGACTTGGAAACGCGGGGGGAAAACGCGAGCGCGGTTTCGTGAAAAAACAGGCGTTTTTTTTCTCGCATGAATTACCTCCAAGTTCGTACCTCTGGTGCTCATCTATGAACCCATCTGGGGCCCCATCTCAAAGGATAGCCCCCCCCCTATATATATATACCTGGTATAAGGTAGCCACCAAAAACACTGATATGCTTGGGGTGTGATCAACCGTAGACTTCTGTACGAGCAGTGTGAGCACCCAGCAGTACGCACGGGGTAGGGTAGGATCATGCTGCGCCCGTGCCCGTACGTACGACTCCAACCATTGTAACTCGGACACCGATTTGCACACATCACCCCCCCCCCCCCCCCCCCCCCGATCATGCATTGGCCTGGCCGTTGCTGCGGTAATCGTTATTTTGTATCTGCATTCCCCCCCCCCCCCCCCCCCTCTGGAGAAGGTTAGCGAAAAGTTTCCATGTAATATATGGAAACAACGTATTGAGCGCCCACTTGTTGGAGGTGTCTCTATTATAAAGTAGGAACGGTGCTCCGTCTCGAAAGGGATGCGTGGTCAATGGTCAAATGACTAAGGCAAGCAACAAATGAGTACGCTCCCCTCCCCCCCCTCTGGATTCCCAAGAGGGTTTTAGATATATGTAGTCGTGGTGTGCAAGCAGTACCAGGTGTATCTATCGCATGTGGTTGCGGTAAGCCGCGTCGAAAAGAAGGCATGTGGGTTCAATCGTTTTGTGCCAAAAATGTGTGTTCGAGAGAGACGGGTCATCTTCCGTTGTAGCGAGTGAGTTTGCTCAAACTTGGACGAAAGCCGCCGACGAACAGTAGCTTCGTATCTGGTAGCAGGTTTTGTGTTGTACTCATGGCATTTGCAGGACCTTGAGCAGACGCGCGACGATCGGAGCCGAAACCGAAACCGGAAGTAGAAACGGAAACCGAAACTGAACCCGGAAACCGAAATCGACGCTGAGACTGAAACCGAAGACAAAAACGAAGTTGAAACCGGAACCGAAAGCGACACCGAAACTGAAATGGAACCAGAACCGAAAGCGACACCGAAACCGAATTCGAAACAGAAAGCCAAAATAAAGCCGAAGTCGAAAACCGAAACAGAACCGAAACCGAACCGAAACCGAAACCGAAACCAAAACCGAAACAAAAACCGCAACCGAGACCTCCAAGAAACACGACACCGTTCGCATCTCATCCAACCCGATCTACCCGTGTTAGGCTCCCGTGTGGACGCAAACCGCCAACAACCTGTGAATTGTGAATGCCATGGGAGAGGAGAGACCACGCATGTCTTCTTGAAACCGTTTGACCACTGGGCCCCGTTCCGCGCTTTATCCGGCGAAAAAAATAACAAGAACAAAAAAAGGCCTAAAAAATTACGAACCCCATACCGATCCGACCGCCGCTAATCCCGGAGACACCCCTCGACGCGGTACACGGATAAGAAAATGGGGGGAGTGCTGGCCCAGGCATTTTTATA
Organism: Nereocystis luetkeana; assembly: GCA_031213475.1. Taxonomy (NCBI): domain Eukaryota; class Phaeophyceae; order Laminariales; family Laminariaceae; genus Nereocystis; species Nereocystis luetkeana. Next base: position 1,215,125 of record JARUPZ010000019.1, read on the forward strand.
TTTCTCAGTTGGGAAGGCTTGTCTTATGTGGGTTACACATTTCTGTCCGGTGTAACCGCTCCCGAATTTCGTGTTTTTTTTTCTGGAAGTCTTGAGGCTGAGTTTCTTTATTTTGGAAATTTCTGTGGGAGGGCCGATACACGTGTGCTACGGCAGAGGGGTGCGACTCTGTCCCTAATTTTAAAGACCTTTTGTGTGAATATTAGTTTACAAAAGATCCTTATATTTAGGTACAGAGGGGTATATAGCACCCACATTTTCTAGGATATTTCTGAGGCTCCTCCCTCCCTTAAGGAGGTATATAGTACGAGACAACATCTAAAAATAGATGTGAAGCAAAACACCCAAAATGATTTGCCAGCGATAAGGCATTGCCTTGCAAGGCATGCATGTGCCTTTTACGACGTGCCTCGCTTGGCCAGTTTCTCAGCGCCCTGAACCCCTTTTAGGAGTGCAGTCCCGTTCTGGGGGCAATCCACTCAAATTGTACCAGGTAAGTAGTTTGTCCCCAAAACGGGACTGCGGTTCTACAAGGATAAGCTAGCCCGGTCGGAAAACATGATATTTTCGCCAAAAAATGCTACCCCCTCTATCGTGTAACTCAACCCTCAGTAGCGCACCCCGACCAAAGGCTGACCCCCCCCCCCCATATTATATATAGGTTGGGTTGGTGTCGGCTGGCAACGACACTGGAAAACATGCCGCTCACTACGTGAGCTAGACAACCAGGGCACAGCTGTTTTATTTTATTCTGGCGGTCGGTTAGAGCTGGTGGTCGAGTTAGATCGTTTGTGCAAGGTGAAGAGCCTTTACTCCGCACAAGGGGGATTGATCGTATCGCGTAGTGTTCATGGTAAGGCACCCAAGAGGCAGTTACGTAGGAGTCCCATTGCTGTCTCTGGAAGTGGCTACACCTGAAATTAAATTAACCCTGTTGAAGCTGTCATCCATATGCAAGTCCGCCTAGGATGCAGCTCTCACCCTTCATGCGACTCGCCGGACAGCTCACGGCGCTTCGCGCTTGGTGCGAACAACGTCTGCCTGGTCGGTGAAAACCCGACGTGCTCCGTCCTGGCAGTGTAGGGATGGGAGGGTCCACTTTATGGTCATACGACTACGGCCATGCATGAAGATGAGTACACCACCCCCGCGTCCGCAATGCGTTGAACGCTGTCATCCGTACGCAAGGAGCACGCACGAGGTGCTGAAATCCACCACTTACCAGCGGTTCTTTGTTTGGTGCAGCTCACCCATCGTGCGACTCGCCGAACACCCCACCGCGGTTCGCAGTTGGTGCAAAAGCACCGCCTGCCTGGTCTGTGAAAACCCGACGTGCTCCGTCCCGGCATTGCACTCGTAGGGATGCGAAGGTCTATAGGAGTACCTACGACTATGACCACGCAAGAAGCGAGTACCCCCCCTCCCCCCTCCCCCCCGCCCCGAGTGGCTATGCTTAACATTTCTATGGCATGGTTGCTGACCTTGCAACCAATTGTGTTCACTTTTTTTCAAACATGGAAAAAAAATATATATATATATATATATACCTGGTATATATATTATCCTCGTATGCAGAATATGTCTATTCTGGCATGGTTTTGCTATCCTCCACCAAGTCTTATGCTATGTCTACCTCGTTAACTTACAACCCACCCCTATCCGATTCTGTGCAAAACACGAAAACGACCGACCAAAAAAACAAATTGCAAAACGAAACGAAACAAACGCCTCCAGGTGCTGAGGCGGACCGTTTTCGAAGGCGAGAGCCAGAGCGCGCTGCTCTTGGGGGGCACGGGGTCGGGGAAGTCTCTCGTGCTCGACAGGGTCCTTCGCAGCCTTGCGGAGGAAACAACCGACAGAGGGCCTTCAGGATCGGGATCGGGATCGGGGCCAGGGTCAGCGTTGGGGTTGGGGAAGAAGCGGAAGGAACGGGGGGGGGAGTGCGACGGCGTGGAGGGGCAGGAGGGGGGGGGCAGGTCGACGATACCCTCTCCTTTTTCGGAAGGCGTTACTGGCACGGAAAAGGCGTCGCCGCCGCCAATGCCGCCAATGCCGCCGCCGCCGACCCAACCCCCTCCGTTTCGCCTGGTGTACTTGAACGGGTTGGAGCAGACGGATGACGCTGTGGCCATGAAAGAAGTCGTGCAGCAGCTCGGCGTAATGGGAACCCAGGGCGCTGCCTACAACAGGTGACCGTTATGTACCGGCTGCATCCAACGCCCTCTCGAAATTTTGTCTCCCTACCCCTCTCTGCCTACTCTATTTTTTTGTTTTTGTTTTTTTGTCTGTGTCTATCGCCCTCTTGCTATATATATATGTATAATGTCCCTCTCTCTGTCCGTCTTTTCTGTGTGTCCTTCCTTCTCTCTCCGTCTCTCTTTTCTCTATGTCTCTCCCTCCCTAGTTATCGCCCCTCCCACACCAGAAATTAAATCAATTCAATGACGTTGTCGTCCATATGCAAGAAAATCCGCTTCAAAAGCGGTTTTTAGTACCTGGTAGGATGCAGCTCGCCCTTTATGCGACTCGCCTAACACCTCACGGCGCTTCGCGCTTGGTGCAAGCAATGTCTGCCTGGTCGGCGAAACAAACCCGACGCGCTCCGTCCCGGCATTGTAGAGACGTGAGGGTCAATGGTCATACGACTACGGCCATGCATAATATTGAGTACACCCCCCCCCCTCTCTGTGTATCGCGCTTGGTGCAAGCAATGTCTGCCTGGTCGTTGAAAACCCGACATGCTCCGTCCCGGCATTGTAGGGATGCGAGGGTCTATGGTCATACGACTACGGCCATGCATGAGATCAAGTACATCTCTCCTATCGAGTGCACCCCCCCCCCCCCCTCTCTGTGTATCTATCTATGGAGAAAGACCCTGTGCCTTTTCCTTCCGCACCACCGGCTATATTTTGGCAATGGTCATTAATGCGTCAGTGTTGAGAGAAAGAAAATGAAAGGGGGGGGGAGAGATAAACACAAACAACAAATATTCACATTTGACTGCCTATATCGCCCCCCCCCCCCCCCCCCCCCCCGCGGCATTGTAGTAGGGATGCGATGGTCTATGGTGGCCATACGGCTACGGCCATGCATGACATCAGTACACCCGCTCCTTTTCTTTTTCTGTCGATAGCAACCTGCAGATGGCGGTGGAGATCATGAAGACCGGAGCGGTGACCGGAGTGCCGGTGGTCTTCGTGCTGGACGGCTTCGAACTATTCGCCTCCCGGAAGACGCAGACTCTGCTCTACGCCTTGTTAGACCTCTGCCAGGTAGGGATAGGACCTCTCTCCATGCGCACGAGAAGATGGTTAGGGGTGAATTGTGCCGCCGCCGCCGGGGCGCGGATGGTCGGGGGGGGTGGCGATAAGTTGTGTGGGTTCGGACAGGGGGGGGGGTTGGGTGTGAGGAGTCGGGGGTGGGGTGTGGGGGGGTTGGGGTGCAGGCAGTACGTCGCTTGTTTGTTAGGCAAAAGAAGCTGTTTTGTGTTGCAAAGTGTGGCCGAGGGCGTCGACCCGTGTGCTGCGGCAAGACATCGGGGTCTGATTTCACCTTGATTACAGCACAGCCCAACCGTTTGTCACTTTTTGGCGGGTACGGAGCGAGCTCTCACCAACCATCGCACCATTTTCAAACTCTCGGCTCGAACTACCTCAATATCGTTGTTGGAAGCCGATGTTTTTTTTGTGTTTTTACCTTACTGGTATTTCTTTAGGCACACTCGGGGGTACTCGAAACCCATGAACGAAAGTGTGTGTCGGGCGTGTAGCTCCTTTGGGAGCCCCTTTTCAAGGAATAGCGAACAAAACACCGATGAACGCCAGCGTGATATCAGCAGCAGTCTAAGAGCAGCAGCGCGAAGGGCCCAGAGGTGCGGGCAGGGGTCCCTGTTTATGCGCCCGCGGCCGGGCCGTGCGACTCCTTGCCTCGTAACTCGGACGCCCGATTTGTGTGTGTGTCTCATCCTCCACCTCACGGGGTGAGCAGAGTGGCCGTCGCCCGCCGTACAGCCGTCACGTTCAGTTGCCGTCCACGTTCGTCTCTGATGGTCCCCCAAGAAGATTAAACTACTGCTGTGACATCAGGCTAACATCGGGTGTTCTGTCTTGTTAGACGCGCGCTAGCTTCGATATATGGGGATGCGCCTACCTCTATATCTTTTTTTTTCTGCGGCTCCTTTTTTTTCTCACGCGGTGAGTGAGCTGTAACGGTGGCTTTGATAAAAACACGAAAAGTTGGAAAGCCCGATGGCCTTAACCCTTTTAGGACCGCAGTCCCGTTTTGGGGACAAACTACTTAGAATTTGACGGGTTTGTCCCCACCACGGAACTGCGGTTCTAAAAGGGTTAAGTAAAGGTATAACAACGAGTAACCACCGAAGAAAAAACACACACACACACACACACACACACACGTACACACACACAAATGATACTCTTCCCAGTGGGCATTGTTTTTTGTATAGATTTTCCTCAAATGTAACTATTGGGGGACCATATTAAGTACCAGGTAGGACCTACGGTATACACAGTAACCTATATATTTCCCTTTTTTTTACTATTACGGGGGGCCATAGTTAATAGGACCTACCAGGTATGGAGTACATAAAAACCTATATATTTAACCATTTTTAGTAACAATATTTGGTCCTATTAACTATGGCCCCCCGTAATATCAATATTTGGTCCTATTTACTGTGGTTCCTGTATATATTAACCCCTTCATGGCCCCCCGAGATGAGAGACTACTATTACAGGGGACGACAGTAAAGACGAACTAATGTTGTTCGTAAAAATAGGGAAATATATAGGTTATTCATGACCCTCGAGATGAGAGACTGCCATTACCGGGGACGATAGCAAATGGGACCAAATGTTGTTAGTAAAAATTGGTAAATATATACCAGGTAGGTTTTTGTCTGTACCGTAGGTCCTATTCACTGCTGTATGGTCCCCCGTAGTATTTGGTAGCTTTGGTGCTGCACGAGCTTGTCTACGGGCAAAGTGAGCAGCGAGCGGTGGCACCGGTAGGATCATGCCGCCCCCCGTGCCGCACCGGTATGTACGACTCCTCCTCGCATTGGCAAAACTCGGACACCAATGTACTACTTCGAAGTACCGGGTATAGTATTATCCCCCCCCATGCCCCCAACCGGGCGGTGGCCGGTGCCTGCGATCGTCACTGTGTTTTTCATGCCATTTTTTTTTCTGAAAGAAATTCCCGACAGGAATTGAGGAGCCACAGGACGGTCCGGTCACACTACCCGGGGGGAGATGGCTCTCCCGGGTGGGTGGCTTATCTCCGCCGCACCTGCCCCTCTCGGGGGTCCTATACTGAAAACCAAGCGAGGAGCCTCAGAAGAATAAGGCGCTGCCCCTACAAGGCAGCGTGCCCCAGCGGCAGGGGTAACGGCCGCCTGCCCTGATGTTGCAACGGGAGTTATGGGTTAAATAAATTGACACACGACACGAAATTTTGAACGTGGAAAGTGTGGTGAGCTGAGCTTTTACGCTTTATTTCTCTACCAATCCGCCGGAGGATGAGATGAGAAAAAAAAAAAAAAATGTTTTTTTTTTTTCTTGTTTTTGGCCCAAAAAAACAAATGCTACTCGTGGCACGCTCGGATCGAGTGTGGAGGTTATATGCCCAGCCTCCTACGAACTCAAGCGCCGCTCCTTTTCTACCTCTCTCCCTCCTCCCTCCCCCCCTCTCCACCCCCCCCTCCCTCCCTCCTTTCCCCCCACCTTATCATCTTCCTATTTTCGTATTATCTCCTTCCATATGTTCTCCCTCTCCCCTTACCCCGCTCCTTTTTTTTTATCTCCCTATCTCCGTCTTATCTCCTCCCGTGTGTTCTTCCTCCCCTGGTCTCTTTTGTGTCTCTCTCTCTCTAAAATTCGTTCTCCGGATGTAACTTTTGTTGTTGTTGTTGTTGTTTTCTCCCCTCCACTCTGCCTCTCTCTCTTCCTTTCGCAGGACAAGAGCATACGCGTGGCGGTAGTCGGGCTGTCCACGAACCTGAACGTTTTGGATGTGGCCGAGAAGAGGGTCAAGTCAAGATTTTCCTTCTGTCAGGCGAGGCACCTGTGATCGTAACCGATTGGGGAGTACAAAAGTCGTACACCTGGTATCAGCAACGCGTATGACACGCGCCGAGCAGCGAAATCAATCGACATTCCTACTCGCGGGAGATGGATGGTGGCCACGGGGCGGCGAAACAAGAAGGGGATCATTTTTTTTAGCAAAAAATATTTTCAGTGTAGTATTTGAGAAAGACGCAGTGAGCGCCCCCAAGTGTTGGAGGGGGTCTCTATTAGGAGTAGAAACGGTGCTCTGTCTTGAGAGGGACGCGTGGTCAGTGGTCCAATGACTCGAGGCAAGCAACAGGTGAGTACGCCCCCCGCCCCCCCCCCCCCCAACGACTACGGACACGAGTACACCACCTCCCCCTCCCAGGCGGTTTTTAGTAGGAGGCCGCTCTTACCCTTCGTGCGACTCGCCCCAACACCTTTCGGCGCTTCGCGCTTGGCGCAAGCGATGTCTGCCTGGTCGGTGAAAACCCCGACACGCTCCGTCCCGGCATTGTGTCATAGAGATGCGATGGTCTAGAGCCATGCCTACGACTACGGCCATGCATGACATGATTGCACCTCCCTGGCGATCGAGTTATAGATCGTTTGTGCGGAGTGGAGAACCTGTGCTGGGAATGATCGTATCACGTAGTGTTCAAGGTAAGGCACCCGAGAGGCAGTTACATAGTGCTCCCATTGCTGTCTCTGGAAGTGCCTACACCGGAAATTAATTCAACTCATTGAAGGTGTCCTCCATATGCAAGTCCGCCTCTAAAGCGGTTTTTAGCAGGATGCAGCCACCCTTGATGCGACTAGCCGGACACCTCACGGCGCTTCGCGCTTGGTACCAGCAATGTCTGCAAACCCGACATGCTCCGTCCCGACATTGTAGGGATGCGAGGGTCTATTTGTCATGCGACTACGACCATGCATGATATCGAGTACACTATGGTCATACGACTACGGCCATGCATGAGATCGAATACATATCTCCTATCGAGTACACCCCGCCCCCCCGTCTCAGGTACGCCTACCCAGCCAAGACTTCGACAACATCGCCGCAATCCTCTCAGCCGCTCTCGCGGTCCCCGAGGGAGGAAGAGGAGGAGGAGAAGGAGGAGGAGGGAAAGGAACACCAGGGGACGAAACCACGGCATCCCCTACCCCACCGCCGCCTCCGCCGGGCGTAACCGTCTCCTTCGCTCGAGAATTCAACGCCATTACCCGCCAAACCCTGGGATGCACGAGCGACGGCAGCACCAGCACCACCATCGCCACCTCCAGCTGTAGCGGCGGTGGATACGCTCGAGCAGGGGTAAGGTCCGCAAGGGCTGACCTTAAGGCGCTGGCGGCGTCGGGGAGGAGCGTGGGGTGGTTCCTGCGTCTGGCGTCTACCGCCGTGGCGCTCCTCGACGGCGGGGAGCAGGGGGTGTCGCGGAAGGCGCTGGCGAGGGCGGCGGAGATGATGGTGCCGGACGCGCATGGGCAGGCGCTTCGGAGCTTGACGGTGATCCAGGTACGTATCATGACTTCTTTTTTTGTCAGTATATTTTGGTTTCGTTCTGTTTGTTGTTTTGCGTTCTGTTCCGGGCTTTGTTTTTTTTCTTCACGTTTTTTGTTTTTGGGTCTGTTTTGGTGGGTTTTTGTTCATTTTTCAACTTTTTGTTTTACTAACTTTGTTACGCTTTGTTTTGCTCGCCTGTTCCGCCTGCGAGCGTGTTTTTTTTCGATCTGTCGGGGGGTTTATGCGTATTTGTTCATGCCTGTGTATATGTCACAGTGTGTGTTCCGGGTCTTAATCTTGGGTATTTTCCCGCCAGCTGCAGCGGTTATTGCGTGTGGTGACTCTTGCGGGACGTACGGACGGCAGGCGGAGCGATTTTCCCGAAGGCGTGTCTCATCTGTTTTTTTTTTTGTGTGTGTTTTATTTCCATCCCATTTATCATTTTCGCCCTTCTTGTCTCTCTCTCCTATTGATAGTCGTAACTCACGTCCGGGGTCACATATTAATATTACGGGACCAGTATAAATAGGACCTATGGTACCCACAAAAACCTATATATTCACCTACTTTTTACTAGCAATATTTGGTCCTATTTACTATGGTCCCCCGTAATAGTACGCTCTCCTCCCCCCTCCTCCCCCGACTATGGTTCGTGCCTTCCTTTTTTTAGCGCGAGAAAACTTCAGCCCTTTTTTCCCTCGCCAACTCCCTGAAATTGCGCCCAAAGCGGCTGTCGGCAGTCTTTGTATAGAGCTGGAATCGGTAGCAATAGGTGCGTACCTGGTGCAAAAAAAAAGGTCTCTGGACGGCCCTTCACTTCAGTCAGTGCAGCCGAAGCTTTGTGTATGCTTTTGTTTTGCTTGTTTCGTTTGTTTTCAATCGGGTGCCTTCTATGATGTTTTTCGAAATGTGTTTCCGAACGTGTTGGTTGGTGCATCAACCTATCAATCGACTGATCAATCAAACGATCGATCATTCGAGCTAGCAAGCGAAGCAAAGCGATCAAATCGAGCCGATCATTACACCGAACCAGCCGACCAACTGAACACATGAATGAGAAACCAACCAACCAATCACCCAATCAACCAATGAACCGATCACCCAGTTAACCTACGAACCAATCAGCCAACCGACGAACCAATCAACCAAACAATCAACCAACCAACCAACCAACCTAAAATCACCGAACCAACCAACCATTCAACCAACCAACCATTTGGGCGCAGGTGCTCGTCCTGGTGGCGATGGTGAGGCTGGAGCAGAGGGGGCGGAGGAAAGACGGCTGCGCGTTCCAGACCGTGCACCGCGAGTGAGTGAAAGCCCTGCTCTCTTATTTTATTGTCATTTCGGTCGCGCGATGTTGTCGTCTGTTCTCAAAAAGCCTGTGTGTCTGCAGACTCTTAGGACATCTGACATCGAGTGCATATATCCTATCGAGTACACCCCCCCCCCCCAGTTCGAATGCATTCGACTTGAAACCCTATCTGTAACTCTATATAAGATGCGTGCTAGTGGTATCACTTTTTTTTTCGCCCAAAATATCCCTTGACGTGATCATTAATACCTCTTCTTGACCTAATATCGTTGAAAATTTGTACTGGTAGTATATTATTCGGAATATCATGAATCGGTTTGCACTTTTTATTTTTTTGCTTCACTCCAAATCACTTTTTTGGTGACTTTACTTACCAATAGTATCTTGCCTCGCACTATCCCTGTAAGGCGCAAACACGCGTCGAAGACTGTAACCGTTTTCCCGGCTCAAGATGCTCATGAGGAGATCTCTACTTCGCGACTTCAAAAGTATGTGTGCTTCTGAAGGAGTCCTCCGAACCAGTACGGGGCAACATATTAAAGTCAGGACCGAACATGCTTTGTAAAAACGCCTGAATATATAGGTTCTAGTGTAGGTGATGGGTCCTGATTAACCTGGCCCCCCGTACATACAAGAACACTTCCAAAGCTTGTTATTAATAGTCCCCAAAAAACGCGGTTGGAGATGGTGAAGGGGGGCTGTGTGAGGGCTGTTCGCCCAAATTGTATTCCGTCGCTCCGGCTGCAAGCGTTTCCGCCGCTTGCCTTGCCTTGCCTTGTCTTGTCTCGTTTGGTTGATTTAGCTTTGTATGGTTGATATGTCGTCTTGTCCCTGCCCTGCATGCCGTAACGCCAGTCCGATGGACCGATCAACCAGTGTACCATCGGAATGCTGCACCAACCAACCAGTCAACTATTCAACCGAATGAGCCATCGATCTATTCGTCCAATGGACCGATGAAACGTCGAACTATTCAACCAAAGAAGCTATTGAATATCCGTTGACTAGTGGACCATCAATGGTGGACCAATCAAACAACCATTCCCCAATGGACCGTAGAACTATCAAGCCAATGAACCAATCGAAGAACCCTAAACCAATGAGCTGTCGAACTATTCAATCAATGGACCAATCAAATATCCATCAACCGATGAACCATCGATTTTTTTCAACCAATTGGCCAACCTTTAACCTATGAGCCAGCGAACTATTCAACGAATGAACCGATCAAGTGACCCTTAACCAATGAACCGTCAACCTATTCGTGCAATGCCCCAATTAAGGTACGAGTCCTACCGAAGGAAGTTCCCTAACTGCCCTTTGAGGTTCTCTCGGGCTGTGTTGTTCAAGGCCTTCGGGCAGCTGGCCGAGCAAGGGATTGCGAAAGCGGCTGAGTCTGGGACGTGAGTACTGGTAGAGAGGATGCATAGGTTAGGTTGTTTTGGTTTAAGGTTGGCTTGGCTTTGGTTTTGGTATGAATTTTTTTGTTTGGTAAGGTTTGGTGTGGTGTGGTTTGATTCTGGTTAGGTTCGATTATGTTTGGTCGTGTGTGACTATGCTTATTTTTTTTCGGTTCGGGTCGGTTCGGCCGGTTCGGTTGGTTTGGGTTTTGTTCGGTGTGGTTTGGTTTGGTTTGATTTGGTTGAGTTTTGTGTGGCTCGGTTCGATTTGGTTCGGTTTGGCTCGGTTCGGTTCGGTTCGGTCCGGTTCGGTTCGGCTCACTTCGGTTCAGTTGGTTTAGGTTCGGTGTGGTGTGGTTTTCGGTTGGGTTTGATTTTGGCTACTGTAGGTTGTGGGTTGTTTGGTTTGTTTCGAAGTCGTTTCAATTCGTTTAGTTTCCTTCGTCGAGACAACATATCACGGCTTGACTGGTTGGTTGGCGTGTTGATGTGTTGGTTGGTCGGTTGGTTGGTTGGTTGATGCGTTGGTCGGTCCGTTTGTTGCTCTGTACGTTGTTGGGTGGTTTGTGTGTCTGTCGGTTGTTTGCGTGTCTGCATCGTTTTTTTTTTTGCAGCAGCAGCAGCAGCAGCAGCAGCAGCAGCGACCTATTGTTTTCCTGGCGGCATCGTAAGTCTGAGTTCACATCTGGTTGGACGAGAATACCGCGGTGCATGTGCCTTGCTCTGTATCATGCAGAACAGGACACTTAGTTGTTGTAAGAAACGGGAATTATGGCCGAGCCTGGATTCAACCCAACCCAGCACGACCCAACCCGGCCCAAAACCAAACCAAACCAAACCAAACCAATAAACCAAGTTTATCGGGTAGAAAGTGGATGTCCCGCACCCCTATGTATATTAAAACGATCCGCTCCTGGAAACCGATGCGCACCTTGAGATGTTAATATTAGAACGCTCGTAGTTCGTGTTGGGTTGACAATATACTTGGAAGTATGTATCTACTGTTTTCCCTCCGGCAATGTATTGTACATCTTCCAGTCCGAGTTGAATCGCATATCGTTTTCAGTACCGCAGTTTGTACGTATTCTTAATAGTACTTAAGTAAGTCTCTCTTCTCTCATCACTTTTGAACCAACAAACCATTGTTTCCTTGCTCGTTGTGCCGTCCCTGCTTGCATCCCCACGGACACGCACACATTCGCCGAAATGGAATGTGACGTAGCGGCGGCGGGCGTGAGGCGCACCCCTTGCTCCACTCTCGCTTTCGGAGCCGCTTCGACTACGACGAGGTGTACCAGGCGCTGGGCAAGGAGGTGCTCCGGGCGCCGACGAACGTGGTCCAGTGGTGCAAGAACACGCAGAAAGAGTCCTGAAGAATTCAGGTTTTTTGAGCGAGGGGCTGGACACTGACTGACTCAGTCGGTAGCGAGTTATGTACCTGGCTGCCGTCAAAACCAACCAGTAAATAAACTGCATGGGATCGCAGCAGTATACATTGACATAGCGTGTTTCTTGGACGTACGTCAGATAAAAACTAACGGGTGCTGGCGAATATACTGGCCGTGTCGCCCGTTAGGAGCGCATCCATGATATCGGTGGTGGTGTAACCCGTGCGACATCATAATATCATACGCACTCTTTCGGTAAGGGTCGTTTTTAACGACCCTGCTGTGAAAAGTTGCCTAGATGGCAAGTTTTTTGGAAATTTGGGCTTTCAAGTCTTGCTACAAACTTGCCATAAGAAATAGAAAACTCCAAAATTCCACAACACCTTGCCAACGGAGGGCTTGGGGAATATCCATGAAGAAGCTTGCCAAAAAAACTTGCTTTTTGGCAAATCCAAATTTCCAAAAGCTTGCTATTTTGCTATTTTGGCAAGTTTTTTTGCCAAATACGTATCGTTAAAAACGACCCTAAGACTTGAATAGGATTCTCAAGTCTCGCACGTACATATGTACGATTATGGTATATTTTGACGTAAATACCGTGAGTATGATTTGTACACCCGGTACACGCGTATGATATGACAATACGTTCGTCTACGTGTTACTAGTGTTGTGGTAGAACAGTTACTTAGTAGTACATTCGTATTCCCTGCCCAACTACGGAGTATTTCCAGGCGGCCGCCCGTCACAAGCCTACCCTGCCGTCTCCTGACATATTTGACGGGCAGAAGTATGACTCCAGTAGTTATGGTGCCTTGACGGGAAGGAGTGAGGGCCTTGACGGGACTGGACGGGACGGGACGGGACGGTAAGGGCAGGTTTAGACGGCGGGACGGGACGGTTGGGGCAGGTTTTGACGGCGGGACGGGACGGTACGGGCAGATTTTCTCGACGGGACGGGACGGCAAAGCACAACGGGACGGGACGAGTCAGCGGTAGGTGGAATTGACGACGGGACGGGACAACGGTACCAATCTCACGACGGTTTTACCGTCCCGTCCCGTCCCGTCGTTGCCGTCAATACCGCCCCGCCAATAAACCATGAAAAGGCTTGGTTTTTATCATCACGTGGTGTCGCTTTGTCTTTTTTTGTTGTGCGTCCCTGTCCGAAGTCCCAAAGAAAGTGGTCATGGGCCCGTTTTTTTCACGATAGCTCTCTTTCCCAGATTCCCCAGATTTTCTCGATTTGTGATTTTTTTATCAAGATACGGAGGCGTTCTGTCACAATTTGTGAAACACCAGGAACACTTCGCATTCACATATTTTGGAAATATATATATACATATATCCAGAAGTTGTTGCAAAAAAACACAAAATAAATCTGGAAAGTCTGGGAATTTAAGACAAAAAAAATCCTTCCATAAATAACGCCCCTTGGTAGATTTTCGGGCGCGTCAAGGCCTCGTTTAGCCTTAACCCCTTCCGGACTGGACTCTCCCGTTTCGGTGTTAACTTTCTCGCAATAGCTCAGGTATTATCTGTGTCTGTATCATTATTATGCTTGCCTTCCGACAATGTAGCGCAGATGCCATTACGTACAGCAGTGCAGTTCTAAAGTTTTTTTTGTGAACCCACTCATCATGCACAGAAACAGTGATATAATCAGTGGAGATTACCACTCACTTGTTCGAGATTTTGATTCTTGGCTTAGGGTCGGGGTGTGGGTTGATCCTGACAGGCTTAGGGGCAGGGTTGGGGTTATATACTTGTATTCGCCTCGTACTTACAGTGTGTGCCGAACCATTTTCTCTAATATGAAGTACCAGGTATAAAAAAAACTACCAGGTACCTGGTACGTACTACTGATACGTACTCAGCCAAAGAACGTGAACCATAACGCCTAATTCTCTCTGCAACAACAAACGGCAGATTGTTGCAATATCGATTCCCGATCTCTAATAATCCTTTCCATCATAATACCCTCACAAACAAGCGATGGCTGAAGAAACGACGAGTTGAGTGCGATCTTATCGAGGGTCTATTAATAGTATTATTTCGGTGGAAACACTGCACTGCAGTAGTATGATATTACGTACCAAGCAATACATACCTACCTGGTAAATAGTCATGCCAACTCAAATAAATATCGTGAAGAAAAGTGGGGGGATACATACGGTACGTACATGCACACATACCGCTCCGGTGGTCGGAAATAAAATGAATGTTCAGAGATTGAGGTGAAGGCCAACCGGTCCTTATATTCACGCCCAGAGTGGGTGGTTTCCGGGTCCATCGTGGGTTCCGACTGCTAATATTTCTATTATTTAATATTATTATTCCTCTTGCCATCTGACAATGTGCAGCATGATCTTCAACATGGATCACTCATAACTTTCCCGAAAAAAGAAGAAAACCTCGGAAACAAAAAGAAACCCACGCACCAAGTCTACCTCCCTTCCGTGCCAACTTTCAGCTTGTCTACTCTATTTGCTGTATTTGCTCCTTCCTTCTCATTACGTTCTATCGTATGAATGACCCCGTCATAGTAAAATCGTGCAGCAGCAACACCACAACCACGACCATCATATATCATAACCTCTATGCTGCGTGCGTGTCGTGTGCGTGTCAAGATCAAGGTCGCGGCAGCAGAGTGCCATAGCATGTGCACCGACCGCCCCGACCTGTTGTGCGCCTACCCTACACCCAGTATAGCCCGAAATTTTGTTCGTTTACGCAGGATAGAACCACTGAGCTACTCAGTCAGCCCGGCTGACTGAGTAGCTCAGTGGTCTATCCTGGCTGACTGTGTAGCTCAGTGGTCTATCCTTTGTAAACGGCTGACTGAGTAGCTCAGTGGTCTATCCTTTGTAAACGGCTGACTGAGTAGCTCAGTGGTCTATCCTCTGTAAACGAACAAAGGAAGTACCTTTGGGCTCGATACGGCCTCCCGCTTTTTTAGGCAATGGTACCAACCGGCACGTAACTGCCATTTAGAGAGACCAAACGAACAGATGATTCGTGTGACGGAGGACGCTGTTTCATCATCTATTAATGATGATGATATTGGTGGTGTTCGACGAAATGTGTCAGCTTCTTTCATGATGAAGGAATAAAATGCCCTACGAGTACACCTCGTAGGAAGGCGACTAAAGTAATAATAACAATTGGTGCATGGGTTTCTTTTTGTTTCCGAGGTTTTCTTCTTTCGGGAAAGTTATGAGTGATCCATGTTGAAGATCATGCTGCACATTGTCAGATGGCAAGAGAAAATAATAATAATGGTAGTATCGTCCTTTGTTATTTTTTTCTCTTCTTTTTTTTTATCCTCCCGCGGATTGGTAAAAATATATTTATCCATGTCGTCCTTTTCTCTCTGTACTCCCAAAAGGGTTAACGAACGAACTGGTATCTACTCCTCAGTGTGTAAATTTAACGTACCGGGGGCCATGTTCGTACAAACTAATCAGAACCCGCAATGGACGCAAAAGCCATGTCTTAACACACCACATTTAGTTGGTGGCAATATTGATAGTAGAACACGACAAAACGATACGCGCTGGCGTGCTGTTCTCTAGGCGTCTCACCATATTATGTTTGTCGGGGAGAGGTGGCGTTGGTCTGCGTTATTAGGGTGTATTTAACGTTACAAATCGTTTAGGAGCTGCCAATTCGAATAAACAACCAACCTAATATTGGTTTTGGCACGACCCCCCCCCTCTCCCCCCCCGAGCACGACCCCCCCCCCCTCCCCCACGTCCATACCTACGCCTCGGGAATAGAAGTGCGGGGCCTTTTCGATGGGTACTCCCGGGACCTGTGTGGAGGAGGAGGAGGAGGCTCAGAAGCATAGACAAGGCAGGACAAAACAGGGGCAATAACTTCCCACAACGAATACGTGATGTATGTGTGCACGCATACTTTGGGTAGGGTGACACAGACGACACATCGTACCCCCCCTCGAAAGAACCCACGGGTTCGGAGGGCCCTCCTTGGGAGTACTGGGCGAAAGGGAAGGGCCCAACAGCACGAACGGCGCCGTTGATCCCCTATCGACTGTTTTTTTTACACTTGATCGAGGGGAATGCGGTGAAGGAACCGGCCGGTCGCGAGGAGATAGGACGATGTAGGAAGCAGGTTTCCGCTATATAAGTGCAAATTCATCCATCCATGCTCTGTATTGATAGTTGGTGCAGGAGGTGGGACTGATGTGACAGCAGTTGGTTAGTTGTTGGTGTAAGAGGTGGTGGGTGGGCAGAGCCGGAGCGGTGGGTGGTCGCTACATATTGACAGCACAAAGCCTACTTGGGTATGATTGCTGCATGTGTGTGTCATCTCCGCATGAAAACCGTTCTTTCTTTCTACCCGACCACATCGATACACCGAGCGTCCGTCTTGATTCCTTATTATCCTTAGAGAGGTTACACTAAATTCTGTGGTCACAGACTGTGAGACAGGGGGGGGGGGGGAACAACATAAAAATGAACACAAATTAATGGGTGAATAAGAGCACGTGAAATGCCAACGTACCGGGCACGATAACACAACAACATGAGTTAGACCAGACGATATAAAACGACAAGATTAAAAATATACACGAGTACTTCGTATACTAATGTTCCCCGGCAAAGGAGTATGGGGGGGGAACGGTCAAGGGGTCGAACCGCAATCTCCTCTTTTGACGCTGTCGCCGTGCAGCGGCGAAAAAATATCCTCAACAACCGCGTTAATCCCTTTAGAACCGTAGTCCCGATTTGGGGACGAAGTACTTGAAATTAAAGTGGATTGCCCCCAAAACGGAACTGCGGTTCTAAGTTCATCTTGTAGAGATAACGCATTCTTCGGTTGGTACGCGGCTCTGTCTCGGCCGGTGAAAATGATGGTGTGCTTCCTCCCTAGTATAAGCTCGAGGTATGTGTGCATGCACACAGCAGTTCGGTCAAGCTCGGTTGGAAATTGTTTATTCTCTGTAAATGTTTTCTTCCCAGTCGGTTCCTTCCGCCTGCAGCAAAAACGCATACATACAAAACTAAACCCCGCGCCCCAGCTAAACCATACCAAGTACCGGGTACCAGTATCATTTTAGTACGTACCCTGGTAGGTACCAGGTACATAAGCAACACGGTGCATAAAACACACACCGCAACAGCGTTACGCTACGTACGATATTCTCCTGCGAGAAAATAGGCAGCGCCAGAAGCGTACGAATCGGAACGTACATGCCGGATGTATGCAGCAATAAGCACATCCGTGCACCCATCTTATGTTGCGCAGCTTGAAGGAAATCAAGAGAAAACAAAAACAACTGAAAAAAACATGCGACTTTCCAACGTTACCGTTCCATCCAATCGACCAACCCCCCCGCGACCCCTTACGAGCATCATGTATCGCGAGCGTGGCAGAGGGCCTTTTCTCCCGAGCAAATGAAAAAAAAAAAAAAAAAAGTGAATCAAGAAAGCAAATCATTTTTTTTTTTTTAAATCAAGAAACACAACAAAGTACTGGTTTTACGTATACTAAAACAAATAAATATTTCCGTGCAAGTTATATGATACGCGTACTCTCTTTTTTCTCCTGGAACCCCCCCCCCCCCCTCCACCACAAAAAAACGCAACAAAATAACAAAATAAAATATCAAAAACCATGTCTGGGGAATACCTTGGATAATACAGAACGGAGCAGATGCCTTTCGTGGGATACATATCTACCGACCAGGACCTGTCTGGCATACACCCTCACCTAACCGCCAGCTCATCGGTTCCCCCCCCCCCAACCCACCCAAAGCCTCGAACCCCCCCCCCCAAAAAAGGGACGGAATCTGTCTCTGTGGATCTAACAAAATCCGAGAACAGGGGTCCAAACAAAACAGGAACCAAAAAGGAGCAAAACGACGACAGATATAGATTTTAGGCTATAGATTTTAGGCATCGAGCAAGCAAAACAATGCTATGTATCGAAAACACCATCGAAAGGCGCAAAACGCCACGGCAAACTGCGCAAAGGCAACAACAACCAAAAAAAGGGCGAGGTACAGACGACTAAGCGGGGAAAGCCCTACCGGTACCATCAAGTGGGCAGAGCTATCGCGCCCACGCCCACCCACCCACCCACCCACCCACACCGCCTAAACTATATTCGTACGTAGATCGACGGCGCTTCTTTCTACTGCGAGAGCCTCTCCCCAAGCTTTAAAAAACAGCAAAAACTAGAGCGAAATACTTACCAGGTACTTACTCCACCGGCTTAGAGGTTGATCGACAAAAAAGACGGAACAAAAAAAGAGACGACAAGGCAGACAAGACGAGCAGAAACAGAGCACTGGCAGACTTGCGTGCAAGGCAGACCAGAGTGGAGAGAGGACGGCGGGCCGATCAAAAGACCCTATCGGGATATCTCCTCGAAAGGCAAGAAACAAGACCTGGGGAGGGGAGGGGAGGGGAGGGGGTGGGGAGTCGCACAGAAAACCACCCCAACAAGCAAATATTTGCTGGGTGCTTACGTACCACACGAGGATATAAGGAATACGCCACGGAGAAATCAGCAACAACAAAAATACCACGAAAATTGTGCACTGCACTTGCTCTGTGACAGCTCTGTATGCCACCCCCCCCCCCCCCACCCCCCCGCCCTCAACCCCTCTCGAGTACACCCCCAACCCCCTCTCTCCCACTGCCTCCTGGTTCAGAAACGGGTTCGAACCGGTACACGGAAACTTGAGAAATAAGGGTAGACAGGGGTTTGTTTCCTCTAGCTCTCCGGGGCAGAAAAAAAAAAAAAAAAAAAACGCTTGCTGCGCATGCGAGTCGAAAGAGACCAAGACACACAAAATACCGGCCTACCCCGCGAGGGTCCCGGCCCGTCCCCATGGCCTCCAAAGCGTGAAGAACCGGGTGGGTTTCGCTTTTCAACAACGGGAGGGGGGTTCGGGCGCGCGCTGCCTGCAACCCACCGGCTTGCGCTGATCCTCCTTCGGCTCCTGCTCATCCTCCGTCAGCATCAGTCGACCCATCACAAGGACCTGCCGTGGAAAAACTGCTACAGCAGTCGTAGTGCTATTTATAAAACTCTTCATCAGCAATGTTTCGTCCTTCCTTTTTTTTGTTTGTTTTCCTTTTCCGTTCCGTAGTGGAGTCAGGCCTCAATCACGGCTCCGCTCGTCACTTTCCAGAGGTCTTCCCTCTCTCCTCCCTTCGTCCCGCCCGCGTCCATCCCCCCCCCCTCTCCTTCTCGCCTGCCTTACTCGTACGACATGGCAATCTTGGCCATGTTGCCGAGCTTCTGCCCGCGTCCATTTTTCGCTCCTTCTCTCCTCTCCCGTCTTAAGACATGGCAAGCTTGGCAATGTTTCCGAGCTTGCCTACATCCATCTTCCTCGTCCCGCCCGCGTCCATCCCCCCCCCCTCTCCTTCTCGCCTGCCTTACTCGTACGACATGGCAATCTTGGCCATGCTGCCGAGCTTCTGCCCGCGTCCATTTTTCGCTCCTTCTCTCCTCTCCCGTCTTAAGACATGGCAAGCTTGGCAATGTTTCCGAGCTTGCCCACATCCATCTTCCCCGTCTTGTACATAGCGTAGAGCTCTTTCCCGACCTTGAGCATCTGGGAGGCGAAAATGACCGAACGGAACAGAAACAGGAACAGGAACATGGCGAGAGCGTGAGTTGGAGCAAAACTCGATAGAAATCGACGAGAAAAGGGAATGCTGAATAAAAACCATGTGCGCGGCAAAAAAAAATGAAGGCAACCTTGACACCGCTGGGGGGAGACTCGATAGAAATCGACGAGAAAAGGGAATGCTGAATAAAAACCATGTGCGCGGCAAAAAAAATGAAGGCAACCTTGACACCCGCTTGACACCGCTGGGGGGAGAAGGGAAGAAAGACACCTGTGACATACTCGATCACGGCTTTTGTTCAGAAAGTCGCTTGATGGCAAAAAAACGCTCCTGCAAACTGAGCTGGAAAATATTTTCGGCTGCACCATGGGGGGGGCATGGCAATAGCAGAAACAAACATTACCACTCCCCCAACCCTCCAACCCACCCACTCAACCACCCACGCAACACAGCCATCCACCCATCCATACCCAAACCCAACCCAACCCAACCGACCTTGGCGAAGTCGAAGCCGGGATTTGGGCTGATGACAGACGACTGCTCGCCCGCCTCCACAGCGCCGATTGTACCCTCGTTCGCCTTGATGGCGTAAGGCAGGTCCAGGATAGAGCCGCTGTGGCAGCAGTCCATGACCACCGTAAGCGTAACTCCCTCCGGAAGGCCTACCACCAGCTGAAATTCATATTTCATACATATGGATGTAGTATACCAGGCAGCAGGTATATGATAGAATTATATTATTCGTTCGTGTATATATACGCGGTGCAACGGCATACGACGAGCGAAAGGCGAGGCGGGGGGGGGGGGGGGGGCAGAGAGGGGAGGGGGGGGGGGAGAGAGCGAGAGAGAGTATGGTTACGAGAGACACACGGAGACAGAGAGCCGTTGAACAGTTGCGACGCAAATGCAGGACGTCGGCGGAGACATGCGGAAGTACGTCGAATCGCGCCTAAAGTACACTCCCTCAAGGCTATAAAGGCACAAGACTAAGGGCGACTTAGGGTCGATCTTAAACGAGGGCTGTTTTATAGTTTTTTTTTTTAGTATTTTCCCCAAATTTCGGTATTTCTTGGTTTTTCGGGAAAACACTGAAAAAAAACTGAAAAACACTCCTCGTTAAGATCGACCCTTAACTCTTTTGAGGCAAACCGGCTCGAAACGCGCACGAGGTTAAGGGTTTTCCAGTAGGAAAATACCTAAATTTCGGGAAAATACTGAAAAAAACTGAAAAACACTCCTCGTTAAGATCGACCATCAACTCTTTTGAGGCAAACCGGCTCGAAACGCGCGCGAGATTAAAGGCGACTACTCCTCCAAGGGACAAAACGCACGAGACTGAGGGTGGCTCACTCTGGTAAGGCTTAAGGCTAAGAGGCTGACAACGCGAGACTAATGGTGGCCTACCTCCTTGAGAATCTCGTCGTCCGTGATCTGCCCCGACTGCTGTAGTCCACCGGCACGAGAGTCTCGTCCATGCCGTCTGCCTCGTCGCCCGATGTGTCCTTAACGGAACCGCCGTGCCCTGCCCGACGTCCAGAACAAAACAAGACGGGGGGGGGGGGGGGGGGGGGGGGGGAAGACGGGGGGAAGCATCGGTAAATATTTGTCGTCCACCCCCGTCCCCGAATTCCTGAAAAATAGCTTCAAATATCAACAAATACGTCGTAGGAAAAGGGAATTCGCGTACTCGTAAGTCGACGCTACAACACCCCAGAGAACCGATATAACCCCCCAGCTTTTATGCATACGAGCCTATATTTCTCCAGCTTCATTATATACCAGGTATCAGGTACCAGGTATATAATAAATATATACAGGTATATTTATATTATCACATACCTGTTATATTTACATCGTACCCCATGACGACAGCAATCCCAGCTTCTTATTAATAGGATGTCCCACTACCATATGCCCCGGAATGTAAGGACATTTTGGATACTAAACGGTATCCCCACCGTTGCTTATACCTCCGGACATAGTGTACCCGGTACATCAGCAGCGGGGGGTCAGCGGGTAAAACGTGATCGAGGAAGTTTTTTTTTTGGGGGGGGGGGGGTGAGCTTACCGGAGTAGTGCATGAACAGGAGTCCCCAGCCTCGGCTCCATCCACTAGCCACCTGAGGCGCAAACACCACCATTTCACAAAAACAGCAGAAAAAGAAACGAAAAAAAAAAAACACAAAAATTGGTTGCGGGAAAAAATAGAGAATTGGTCACACCCACGAAAAAAAAAGTAGAAACGTACGATATACATCGTAGTACCACGTATGCTTCAGTATGCTTGTATCATAGAGGTCACGGGAAAAACTAGAATCACACTCACGTGATAATTAAAAATTCACATTCACACACACCGAAACGGTGTGTGGTCGCGAAAAAGTTATGATCACACCGAGAGAAAAAGTGGGCCGCATAGTGAGACAAAGCCTGACGAGCGGGCGCTTCGGTGCAGGGAGGCGGTGGGGGGAGGGAGAGGGGGGTGCGGTGGGGAGGGGAGTTGGACATTTTTAATTTCCTCCAGATTCCAGATAGTAAACTCACTGTGTGATCATATTCCTTGTTGATACTAGTCTACAGCAAAGCCAATCTTCCCAGGTGCCAGATATCTGAGTTACGGAGGCCTCTTGGGGGAAAACGTCGGTGGCTGGAAGAGGCCCCAGCGCGTGCAGTGCTTGCAGGCTGCACCGAGCAAGACGTCTCTTGTCTTTCTCATCTGTTCTCTCTCTCTTTTCCTGTGCTCCTCTCGCTGCATGTGTGTGCGTTTTCTTTTTTTTGTTTCTTATCCTCTGGCGTATGGGTACCAGTAATAAAAACCTCACCACACCTCCTTTCTTCGACACAGAACACAAACAACTCTGTTACTACACAACGTGTTTGTTTGCCCATCTGTCTACCCCCCTGCCTACGGCCACGCAATGCGACTACGCCCATGCCTCTTGACATGGGTACACCCCCCCTCCCCTCCCCTCCCCTCCCCTCCGGTGGAAAAAACGCAAACCCGCGCCCCAAGACATGACAAGATAAGAAGTACGGACAAAAAACCCAGCCACTGGGCAGCGTCGCTCCCCCCGCCCCATCTCCACCTGATGCCATCGATGACTCCCTTGTGATCGGGGGTACCGTGTGCTCCATCGTCCATGAGGATCTTGCAGCTCGCGTCGTCCCCGGTGTAGCCCTGCCCAAAAAAACACAAACCAACACCAAAACCACGCACAAGGTAAATGGAGCATGTTGGTGGAGGCGGAGGGGGGGGGGGGGGGGGGGCGGAAGAGCAAATACAAAAAGGGGAAAAGCAGGGAGCAAATACAAAAAGGGGAAAAGCAGGAGCAGCAAAAGCAAAAAGGCAAGAAAGAAGCTACAATCCATGTACAGGCGTTTCATTCCGTGAACCAAAAACAAATAACAAAAACACACATACACAAAAACGCAAACGTTCATGCCGGTACGTACGTACGCTCTCTCTCTCTCTCTCTCTCTCTCTCTCTCTCTCTCTCTCTCTCTCTCCTTTTTCCGTATGATACGCACGATCTGATCTACGAGTACGTCATGTTCGCGGTACGATCTGTATCACCCAGTTCTTGAACAGCAGCGCTTAACGTTTCAGAACGGCGACTGTATGATATATACGACCATACCGTATGATCTCTCTTCTTTTCCCGTTTTTTTTTTTATACTCGTATCCTTCGGCGGACTGGTAAACAACCAAAACCTTAAACTCACCACACTGCCACGTCTAGAATACGTTTCGTGCGTCAATTTTAACCCGCCGCTCCCGTTGCAACAGCAGAACAAAAAAAAAAAAAGCGCGGGTATCAGAGAGGCTCGAACTCTCGACCTCCTGCTCCTGGGGCAAAACGCTCCATTGTATACCCCACCCGCATGGATGGCGAGATCGATCTGTCCATGGAAGGTAGCAATGTATTCCCTTTCAGACCGGTGCTTGACGGGAGTGTGCGACACACCCTGCCCCGCCGTTTGTAGAGGAGTGTATACAGTACGAAAAGAGGCAAGCAGTTTATGAGGGCGGGGTCGGGGTGGGGCACGGTGGATAGAAAGAGGCACGATGGCGTTGTGCACGGCAACTCACATGTGTCGCGATGTACGCCTTCATCATGCTGACGTCGTTATGGCAGCCGGCCAACTCCCCCTGCTGCCCGACGTAGTTGATGCCGATCAACAGCGAGCGGGTCTTTCCGCCTCCCTGCTCGCACGCCGAGCAAAAAACAACGAGCAAAGCAGCAACAGATGTCGGTACACAAAAACATGCGGTGCAACCTCATCTATAAATGCGGTGCAACCTGGACCGGCGAGCATGAACACTATGTTGTAGATAATCTGATGAAGCGTACTGTATGACACAACAG
Organism: Nereocystis luetkeana; assembly: GCA_031213475.1. Classification (NCBI taxonomy): domain Eukaryota; class Phaeophyceae; order Laminariales; family Laminariaceae; genus Nereocystis; species Nereocystis luetkeana. Next base: position 1,238,777 of record JARUPZ010000019.1, read on the forward strand.
GGCCATCAGCCACGGAAGCGTGCCAGTCACAGAGACATCAGCCAGAAGAGCACCAGCAACATCGCAGCAGCAGCAGCAGCAGCAGCTGTCCAAGTATCAACCACCACAAGCATCAGCAGTGCGTAATGATAGAAAAAGCTGCAAAAGCAACACATCAACGGAAACAGAAGCACCAGTAAAAAAAGATAGAAGCGAAAAACGGCCTGAACAGCAGCAGGAGCAGCAGACCGGTACGTACCAATTAATAGTCACACCGCCCAACCCGACGGCAAACCTTGGACCAATAATATCAGCCTGGAAAGGGGGTACACTTCCGGCACCATTCAACACGACAAGAGCTTTTACGCGAATCGCCCAAACACCTCGCAGCGCTTCGCGTTTTGTTGCAAAACAATCAATGTCTTGCCTGGCTGGTGAAAAACCCGACGTGCTCCGTTCCGGCATTGCAGAGATGTGAGTGTCTATGGTCTATGGTCAAACGACCATTAATACGTACTTCTCCCAAAAACAAAGACCCAACACCTCTCACTGCCAGCAGGCAACCCAGCGTCGCTGCTCCTTCTATGCCCCCCCCCCCCTCCCCCCCCCCCCCCCCCCGCTACGCCCCCTCCCAAAAGCAACAAACGAAGGCGTCTGAAAGAAAACTACTGTATTATAGGAAGCTCACAGAGGGGTTGATGAGATAGAAGTCGTCGTTGATGTCGATTTGGCGGGACGTGCTCAGCTGTGGCACCTGTTGAAAGAAAAACAAAACAAAACAATGCACATCGTACAAAAAATGAAGACAGTTAAAAAGTACAATGAAACCCAACCACGGGTAAAAGTTAGAAGTGCCATGCAACGTACATGAAAACAAAAGCAAATCGAATCGAATCAAATCAAAATCAAAATCAAAATCACACGCGATTGGAACAATAACAACAAAACAAAGCAAGGGAGTAAAGAAAGCCACAGCAGCAGAACTGTAGCAAGCGATCGGCAGCGAGCGACCACCATAGCAGAAGCCAACAAGCTATAAATATAATACTCGGTAGCAAGCAATCAAAACAGGCAAATCTTTCCACGGACAGAACAAAGCAGCGCATGCATGCATTGCCTCAATTTATTTTTTTCGTAAGATTAACACGACTGCGGCAGAGCTGCTGCTGTGGGCTCGACCGATGGACTCCATCCCCTGTATACGACGGGCACATCATACGCACACACACCTGAGAGAACTTCTTCGTGGCGAGGGTAGCCTGCATGCCCTTAAGCAGCGACAGCCAAGTGCTGCCCGAGCTGTCCTTCTGCGGTTCGTTACAAGGCGGAACGGCACAGGTGCAGGCAGGGCACGCACGCACGACGACCGCGTAAGACACAAAACAACCAAGATGCGGAGGCGTTTACATGTTTACATGGCTCGAGCAAGAACAGCCGCAGAGTCGTAAACACGAAATCACTGTACGTAAAATAGAGCAGCAGCATCTGCAACAGCAGCAGCAGTAGTACTTGAAAAACATTTTTTTTCAAAAGACAACTCGGCTTCGAGATTGGAGACCTCCCCGACACTCATATTCGCATGTACGCGGGTAACGCAGAGACGCACAAACACGCGTACCTACTCGTACCACGCCATCATCGAGGGTAACTTGACCTCCTCTCCGAGAAATGGTGCTACACACTATGTGCACGAGACAATTATAACGTTACCCCAAGCCTGTGTCAATCAGACCCCTAAGCCTATTGCCAACCAGACTCGATCAACCATTGGCCAACGACATTGAAAGTCCCTTAGCCTCGTGTACAGCAGCAGTGAGTCGAGAACATCCTCGAACAGGTGGTAAGCAATAGCGGCAGTAGCTCCGCTGGCATCAAACATCAGCATGCCAGCAGCATCGGCAGGATGGCAGCACCGGCACCGACAGCACTCACCAGGGTGAGCAGCATGGCATTCGTGCAAGCGCCTCCGGCGCCATCGGCGTTGGGCAGACCGAACTTGGACACGTCCTGAACGTCCGCCGAGGTCTGGCTGTCCATGCAGCCCGAGAACATCCTGCCATGTCGCAATACCGGTTCACACAGAGGAAGCAGACAGACAGGCGAGCACGCAGACAGGACACGCAACCAAAAACAGGCGCGAAAGCAGACACCGACGCACAAGCAGGCACGAAACATGCACCATGTAATAGGTACCAGTGACGAGGGCGGGAGGAAGGGAGGAGGCCGGGGCGGGGGGAGGGGATGAGATAGACACACATACACGAACGGTCGAGAGCTGGAAGAGAGCTGGAAGAGAGCTGGAAGAGGAAAACTGACAACCTGCCCGCACTCTAATGGGAAATACACTTCACCTTCCATACTTACAACACTCTAGACAGAAACATGAGGATTGTTTCTGCACAAAATCAACACATGACAATCCTCACGTACTATTTAAGAACACAGCAGCTGAACAGGGGACGTTGAGGCAGGCTACTTGGCGCCTTCCATCCTGCCGGGTAGCTAGCTCAATGGGCGCAAGCTCAACATGTTTTCCACAGGTAACCGCTATGCTGTGTTTCAGGAGAGCAGATCTCCAATCGAAAATCGATATTGGTTTCCTCTAGCCTTTAGTTCAAACGGTTTGGTTTCAGTAAGAGTTGGTGAGAAGAGGGTTTCAATGGGAACAAACTCCCAGGGTGTTTGTCAAGGGGTATTCGTAGTTTAGGACGAAACCATACGTACGGGTTGGGAGCTGTCTTTAGAGCTGTTACAAACGGCTTATATAAAGAGAAAGGTATTCTAGGAGGCAGTGGAGATATAAGAGAGCAGTTGCCCAAATCAACAGCAGCGACTAAGATGACATCTAAAGTAGGTACGGAGTCCAGAGAGTGCATATGCACGATAGGATGAAGCTGGGAGGATAGTTGTGGCAGTGCATACTATACTGAAGGAAGACTAGACAGAAGAATAGAATCCCTCTTTATGTAGCCTTAGCCGATAGTAGCGTTGTATAGCCAGCCGGATACAGTGCATCCGCTCTTCTGGGGTCTTGCAGGTCTTCGAGACTTGGAGCGAGTATATGCCTAGCTTCGTACGTCGCATGTCGGTGGCAGCGAGGCGAGAGAGGAGCACTCCCCTGCCGAGAGTCCGTCGCGTCCTCTTCTCCTCTCTCAACAGACACCACTAAAAAGACCTTTCAATCGATTCCCTGAGCCAAGCCACCGCATCGTCAAAACGGACAAAATCATCATCATCCAGCATCTTGTGCGAAGACAGCTCGGTGTCCACTTCCATCCGAGCGGCGTCTTCGGCATCGGCTCCGTGTCCTCCTTCGGCTTGTATTACACGGGTTCCGGATCACGGTAACTAGTCGCCTACTGGTGAGCATAGAGTTGGGGGGAAGAAAGGGCTCGGCCGAAGAGAAATAAAAAAAAACTCGAGCACGCGCACTCGGTCCGAAGCGAGGGCGGAACTCACCGAGTGGGGCGCTTTTGCCGTCACCGCTCCCACCTTCCGCCGTCGTCACGACTGCTTTAGCTGCAGTAGCTCGGGACCACGTGGGATTAGACCCCGTAAAAGCACCCCGGGAGGGGGGGGGGGGGGGGAAGAGGTCCCTCAGCCAAGAAAGAGTAAGCTGGCGGTAGGCAAGTCAAGCCACTCGCCTCAAATGGGTACTTAGCCCAGTCAATTATGTCACTGCTGTCAATCTGTCTCGCCGCGCTGCCCCCCGACCGCAGTCGCCTCCGCTGAGGAGACACCCACGCCGCCCCCGCCGGTGGCTTTGCCCCTCTCCGAAGGCAAGGTGAGGGCAAGCCTTTCGGGAGCCGCCGTCTCGCTCAGTCGCAGTACCCGTGCGTAGAGTAGCCAGGTAGAGCCAGCCGGTCACCGCTACCTCCGTTCGTCGCACGTCACGTCTCCCAACTGCTCACTGTTCCCTCTGGCATCGAGCCACCTAAGAATGCATGCCCCGGTAGCTAAATTCGACCGCTGTCCCACTCGCTTGTCATCTACCGCGATGTAGCCACCAAATACACGCCGACTTCTTCGACGGTGGTATCGCCGCAGGCCGCGAGCGCGGGAGCAGCCGATTGCGCGCCGGTTGTTGCGTCCCCTCCGGCGGGAAAGGGGCCCGCGCTTAGTCCGGTGGCGGCAGCGAGCTCTCAGCTTGCCGTGGGCCCCGGCTGGGTGTCGGGGTGAATTCGGGTGACCGACCGGCAGAGCCGTGCCGTGCGGGATGAGCTCATAGGCACTGTTCGTTCGGCGTTGGAGGTTCTGTCCTTTGTAGATAAAATGCCGAGTGCCTAGGGTGTAGCACCGCGCGACTCTGGAATGTGCAAGGACACCGTGGCTAGCGCTGGCGGCTACATTGTGCCTGTGAGCATTCTGCCTCGCCAGGCAGTTCCACCCGCAGTAGCGCGCGGTGCGGGCAGGAAGATAGATGTCCGCAAGGTACCACGGGTTGTCCAAACGGAGGTGCAGGCTGCTGCTGCGCGGGAAGCCGCCACAGAGGAAGCGGACGAACGTTTGGATTGGTCATTCTCAGGGTCCGATTCACCGGCCCTGTCTCGCGTCGGCCCGTCGTCCCCTCGCCTCGACCCCGCGCGGCCAAGCCCTCCCGGCTCGACTCTCTCATGCGCGATGCGCGCCCTGTTCTCGCGTCACGAAACACGCATTCGCTCTTGGCCTCGCCTGGCCAGCAGATTGCCAAGGAGTTGGTCGAGGAGGCGGTGCGCACCAAACGCACGAAGGAAAAGGCGTCTACGACCTTCAAGAGCGCCGGCGCGGCTGAGGTTCGGGACCACGCCACCCCACGATCGCTGTCACCGACCTCCGAGCGAGGCACTCCGAGGAACACCGGTCATAGCGCGAGGCGCCGCCTAAAGAGGAAGAACAAGCCTCAAAACAGAAGCCCTTGTTTCAGGAGGACCGATCGGCCCCACCGAACGGGCGCAAAGAACGAGATGAACTTGCACGATTGGTGCTGGGAGTGTTGCACTACGAGTACTTGCCGGGAGGCCCACAGGCCACGGGGGTAGGGGGATACATGATATGACATCGGGAGAACGTGATGGACCATGTGTACAAGCCACACGACTCGCCTGCGGCAGCAGCCACGCGCCATGGCCATGGCTTGAATAGGAGGCTCGGCATGAAAAAAGCGGGAGGTCGGACGGGGCTCTGGTGATACTTCGAAGTATGTGTCTATTAATAGCAAAAGTGCTCAACAGATGTTCACACGTAGAAAGTCCAGGAGTCTCCGTCGAGCCGCGACGGCGATAAATCTAGAGACCGGTACAACAGTTACGTCTCAAATTTTTGGTATCCGAATATACTGATCAGGACAACAAAACCATATGTATATATCCCGGAAATCGTATTCTCCTGAATATCTTGATGAAACAATACGTTCAGGCTACAGGATTGATCGTAGATTGTTCGGGATATGGGTGGACTTTTCTCTTCACATTGTTCATACTTCGTGGTCAAGATCGTATGGTTGCCGCGGGTGAAGCACATGAACATATTTTTTAAACACACACACAAAATCGTTATTTCTACCCAAAAAATCAATACATCTACTGCTGTAGCGTCCGTCCTGATTCCTTGTCCTAAAGGGAAGCTGACTATGTGGTTACAGACTGTGAGAACAGAGAAAAACAAACACATAATTAAACTCAAATTAATGAATAAAGCAAGCGAAATGTCAACGTACCCGATACGAGAACACCACACAAGCAAAGATGGGGAATGGCGTCTCTCGGTAGGCGCCGTCACCACGTCACGTCGGTCACGTCACCGGTTTCGCCGTCACGATCCCACAAACCCCTATCCCCCCTCCCAAAAAAGCGTCTCCATATCTCTCTGGAAACCCCATGGTGAAGTAAAAAAGTGGCAGCACGCTGCATATCGTTGTCCATCTTACTAAGCTCCCCGCGTGCACTTGGCAACGGCAAAGAAAAAAATCGTAGAAAAAAATAGCTATAAAACAAAAACAAAAAAACGTACAACACGGTTTTCAATCTCATTGTAGGTTTTTTTTTTCGACATGGACATTTCGTTCGTGTCCCCGGATTTAGCCGTCGTCACGTCCCCAGCCAAATTGCCGTCACTCCGTATCTTGAACACAAGCCAGAGCAGAACCAAAGCAAAAATACAATAAAGCAGCTCGGAATGGAACAAACGACTTCCAACGACCACGAATAATTTCGTTCCATTCCAATCTGTCAAAAACTATTTTTAATAGTTGACTGAATACTACAGCAGCAGACAAACCCAGTACGTTTTCACTCTTATTCTCCGTCGGTAGTGTTACAACTATTATTAGTTTTTTGGGTTACGAATAGGCCCTTATACGCTTTTTGCTGTTTAACGTGCCGTGATCACTCATGCCTACGGATGCAGCAGTATAATAGTTGGTTTTCTCGTATTTTTACCAACCAATCGACCAAGCTCGAAGCAGATTTGGTCGTACGTACTGATTGTTTGTACAGCTGTATACTCGTATTGAGTTGATATTTGTACTCGGGCGGCGGGTATGTTTAGTACTAAGTTAGACGTAGAGACCCTACACCTGGTACTTATTTATGGACCATTAATGCCCGTATCATATACCAGGTACCTGGTATATCATGCCCTATGACACCCGAAGCAAACTTCAAGGTCGCCCAGAATCCACCGAACGGAACATCCTGGTACAAAAAACACAAGATCTGTGTACAAGGAGCGACCACCAGTCGCGTCATATTCGGGATCATGTCCGGTGGGGAGAACAAAAATATCAGGCCGGCCAGAGATAACTGGAACCAATGTCTACTACAGAGTATTAATACCAGGTACCACGGTACCACACAGCAGCAGAAAAAATAACTACCAGGTATAGAAGTGGAGGACCTTCAAGTGTCTCAAGCTACCAAGGGATCGACGGAATGTTCGCATTGGTGTTCGCCTAGAGACTGCGTTATTAACAGTAATAGTAACAAGTGGTCCACTGCTTTGCAGCTAAGAAAGGGAGGGGTGATATCCGGTGGTCGACGAAACGGCGGACCGGTTGATGGACAAGTGGCACGGGGAGGAGGCGGAGAAGGGGCGGCTTGCACCACGCCAAGGAAAGCAGATAGCGCCAAGAGAGGCGACAAAGAGGAACGGGGCGCCGGCCGGTACTCTGCTACTGCCTTGTAGATGAGATTAGGATCAGTGATGCAGAGTCAACCCTTTTTGGTAGTTGACTGCTGTGCTTTGCTACTTACGTACCTGGTACGCTTTATTTTTCCAGATGATTACGTGCGGGGGCGCAACAACTGCTCTTTCTACTATTAATATTAATAATACTATTAATGATGCTGACACTACTGCTTGCTACTACTGTTCAAGTGAATGAGAAGGCCATCGTAGGCCGTGCCGCAAGGTTCCAGTTCGATTGGCAGATGGAATATATGCTGTTTCTGCTGCCTCGAGTATCCGTTAGTAAAAGAATGTCGTGACAGCAGTCTGGAGTTTGGCGGATCGGGAAAGAAAATTACAGAAAACGAGGTACGGGGGGGGGGGTTCCAGTATTGGGAGAAATCTGGTTTGGGGGTCACAGCAGCAGCACAGCTACACGTATACCAGGTATACGGGGCAGGCATACGCAGCAGCATCGGTACAGCAGGAGCAACAGCAGCAGTGGTGGCAGAGAAGGTCGACGGTAGGTCCATAGGGGAGTAGGGATGCAGCACGTGGCGACATCGATCGCAATCTCCCACCCACCCACCCACCCATAGGGGGAGAAATGCGGGGGGAGAGTGAATTTTGGCTGTTGAGGTTGCCTGTTAGAGTGGGGGGCAGGTCAGCCGCGTATATCAGCTAGAATGGGAGACGGGGGAGGGGGGGGCAAGGGGAAATGGACGAGGGGGGCCCGTCACAGGTTCACCCACCTCCCCCGTGGGCGACACGGGACACTATTAATAATACACGCGCAATTTTCGTGAAGAGCACTCGTAGACCAAAACGATTGTAGGTAGTGTGCTATTTGCAGCTGGGAGGTGGGATCTCATGCCGGAACCAGGTACCAGGTACCAGTACCTGGTGAAGCTACGACGGTACGTACGTCGGTCTCACGTACAGGTACCTGGTGTGGAACACTTACAGCAGTAGTGATCTCGGTGATAAATTGCTTTGCTGTACTCTCTCTGGTCGTCCTACAGGTAGACATGAGTCAAGAATGCGCTGACCAGACTGCTATTAATAGTAATACTCGCACCATATTTACCAACTACCAGGTACCTGATACGTCCTGATGTGTAGATGCCGCTGGTGTGGTGGGTGATGTAATATGCGTACGTCCCTGGTAGTTGTCGTATACCAGGTATATTAATAAATAGATCACGGATGCCGTTCTCTCGATTTTGCAAGCTCGCAACCTCCGCGAACAACTATTTTCGTACCCGGTACGCGTGGCATATCCATACTCGCAATACTGTAAGCAAGATGATTCACTTTGTCCCTCATCCAAGTCAGGATAAAATACTCTGTACGTAAAATGCAAGCCGCGAAACAGGATACCTACCGGTAGGGGCATCACCCCTTCTCCCTACTCGACTGAGGCTGCCTCAACAGTGTCGGTGTCTGCTTACAACGCTGCTGACTGATCACATGTTTCGACGAATTTCATGACAGATGGCTCGTGGGTCGTGACTGCAGCTCTGATGTACCTGCTTTATCTACAATAGTAGGTTCAGTACGACTACTCGTACTCTGTGGGAGAGATTTCTGATTTTTGTGTACGACACGGGTACGATCTAGATTGTATTATTATTATACCTGGTAGTCGAAATTGGGAGTGGATCAACTTTCATATCGTTGGGGTGACAGAGAGCTGTGGTACCGCTGCATCAACCAAGGCGAGCTGATGCCGAGAGCAAGCAAACGCGCGATACCACATCATCAACAGATAGCGAAGGCCGATATCCTCCTCCCCCTCTAACTAATGCCCCTAGAGTAGCTGTCAACCGCCCGGGCAAGGGCTGGGGTGTGCGGTAGCAGGTAGGGCATGATTGAACGATGGACGCCCTTCGTTTCAAGAAGACGGGCACCATGTCTGTCTTCTTCCCAACAATTGATGTCTTCGGAATACACGAAGGTACATACCAGGTACCAGGTATCAAATAGGGTCACGTCGCAAAGGGTCCCCAATCATCAGCACAGAGGTAGCGTCACGCGTGCTAGCCTGCCGTATCAAAGCACGTACCGGACATCGGCCCTGATGGTCTCCGCCACCTTCGCCGCGTAAGCCTCAGAGTCCTCGGGAGCCCGGCTGTCAGCACCGCCATCGTCCTTCCCTCCCTTCATAGCATCTGTGACGGCTTCCTTCGCCATCTTCGTGCAGCTAGCCTTAAGCGAGTCCAATAACCCCATGATTACCTAGGTTTGGTGGGTAAAGATGTGTTGATTGCACTTGCTAGCGGAGCTGCTGATTGTCGGGCTCGCGGTGCTGGTCGTGAGTTCGCGGGAGGCGAGACGAGTTCAACTATCAGGATGTGGGATGTGGATGGAAGGATTGATTTGAGTGATGTGTGGAATCGTGGAAACCTGAACAGGCGTTATGCATTCCATGAATTTTGAATTTTCAATTCCAACAAAAACGAGAACGACGAAAAAATAATTCTGGCGGCAAACGGGAACGAGTCGAGTTCCAGGTGTGACGTCACGTGACGGACTGCTGTCGGACGAGAGAGGCAGGCATGATCGTGGTAGTGGACTCTCGGCGCCCGTCTTCTCTCGGCGTGGACGCCAATCTTCGGTTGGAAGCTTTTGTAGGTGATCAAGATCAATCAACGTCCCTCCCCACGTGTTGTTGGTGCGTTCCTGCAATCATAAAAATATGATGGACCTGGAGGAGGGGATAGAAGAAAGAAAATCGTTCTTTGATTGAAGGGACCGCATTTATTTTTTTGAGACAACATGTATGTGCATATATATGTGCATGACAGGCACAGGCATCAGCGAACATCCATGCAACATCACCCTGCGGATTCAACAGGTGGGCCCCCAAAAGCAGGTCAAGCGCTGAAAAAAAACTGCGCCGCAGGGTATTTGAATGCGCGGGCTGTGGATCATCCTCCCTACCGCCATTGCCTCGAACCTCGAAACCCCCCTGCCCCATGGTTCTCTTTCGTGCACATATGTCATGATGAACAGAAAACTCCCGGAGTCTTGTGAGGCAGTGCTGCGTTCTGGGCCGGGCCGGCCATGTTGAGGCGCCGAGCGGTCTGATCGTCCCCACATGCACGCAGGGGAAGATGGTGCAAGTCGTGTGCCGAGGGCGGCCTGTAACGACCGCAGACGTGTCATGTTCCAGACTGGTGCGCAGAGATTTAAATTCGATCTATGCATACTGTCTGTTTTTGTTGTACTGCTGTGTACCAGGTACCAGGCATGTATGAAAATATTATAGTTGTATGAGCATCCAGTCAGTGTCTATTTGTACAGCAGTTGACCTCTGTTCTTCTGGTTCAAGATCGTGTAAAACACATACATACATGCTCACAATGGTAGTACCAGTACATGTCGTACGTGCGGAAGGCCTACTGCCGACCGCCCCATGTGCAATCAATCTTCTCGGTGGTAGCAGGTGGATGTCCATGAGACCGTGCACGGCGACGGCTTCGGATGGAACTTTCTCATCGATGCCACCCTTACCGCCACCAGGATCCGGACCCAGGCCCTCGAGAAGGTATATGTAATCGCTATTGTTGCACTGCTTGCTGCCGGTCTCGGCCTGCGAGCCTTCTTTTCTTCTCGCCCCCCACCTCCTTTTCGCAACAGCAGCCTTCCTCTCTCTGCGTTGTGCTCTTGTGGGGGGCAAGACCGCTTCCTACGCGCATACAACCTATCCATATGCATGCATAAATAAGGTATGACATGAAGCACGTATGTATGGCATATATATACTCTTCTCTTACTTGTGCGTATACGTAGCAACTCCATGCGTGCATACAACTGCTGTAGATTGAAAGGGCAGCGACATAAAGAGCGTCGCCATCTACAAGGATATGCAGTGTACTTTTTTGAAGCTCTTCTACTCATAGTGGGGCACAACAACAACAAACAGCAGCAGCAGTAGTAGTAAGAGCATGGATGTTTAAATCTGTCTCAGAATTGCCACCCCATATCCAGCCCTGATGCTTTCTGTCTGTTCTTCACATTAAACCGTTATTTCTATACCCGTCGACATCCAGCACACACAACCAGTGTCCGTGCCGATTCTTTAATTCTATTAATAGAGAGATACAAGCTTTACGGTCACAAAACTAAAACTACACTGAGACATTGTTATGCAGTATATTATGTTATGCAGTATATTAAGCAGAGTAGACCATGCATGCCATGCCATGTCCTCGTACTGGATACGACAGGCACGACACACACATTCTATTAAGAAGCGACAAACCGTACCAGGCACCCTCCACTATTAATAGTACCCCACATCAGCAACTCGACCTACTGCTGCTGCCCGATACGTACTGCCGTACCCGGTATCATATACGTGGTGGTGTCGTCGGCATCCTGCTCTGTGCTGATCCAGGAAATGTCAAAACAGTTCGGCTGTTGTGGATAGGTTCCGTCTCGTGTATTGTTGTTTATCCTGGCGCACCAACATGTCAAGACGCGGGGGTAGCGTCCGGTCGACCTCGTTTGCTATTTCCTGATCAGTCGCATGAAGTCGTAGGTACCCCCCCCCCCCCCCCATCCCCCGTCTCGAAAGGGATGCGTGCTCAGTGTTAAAATAACTAAGGCAAGCACCGAATGAGTACGACCGCCCCCCTCATACATGATCAAGAAATATACTCTAACAATAGGATAAGACGGCGGTATCGGCTGACAGTGGGTGACAAATGAGTGCGCCCCATGCACGCCCAATAATGCGTCACGATATACATCGATGCTGAACGCCTGAAAGCGTGCGCTCCTTTGCTATCGGCATGCCGACAAAGGCATGCTGCAGAGCTCTTCCCCCCCCCCGACGCTCACACTACAGCACGCATTCTACCAGATAATGGTTCTAACAACCAATCTCGTCCTGGACGGTGAACAGCTGGAGCACGGGGCAGCGCGCTTTTTCTCGGAGACTTCAAGGGCCGCTGAGGGCCAGGTAGGTCTGCGTGCGGTTTATTGGAGAAAGCTGTTCCCTCCGGGCGTGCACTAAGGCCTTCCTGAAACCCGTTCCGTGAAATCGACCGCTCCTAATCGACTGTGAACTGCTATAGGATAGTCCTAGATTTATACATTGCTCACATTACCGTGTCATTGAAATACACGGTGCGTATATAATGGCGGGGCTACACGCTCATATCTCGGGGGCAAAAGGAACACCTATAGTTCTTTGGATTGCGCGACAATCGTCCGTCGCAGAAGGTGGGTACATACGGTGTGCTCCGTCCGAGAAGCGACGATGTTTCTCGGCGCCACACTTGCCACCTCTTTGTTGCGTTCATCCGACTTTGCACGCGCATTCTGCAGCACCTCGTTGGCGGTGGTGTCGCCGCTACATATCGCTACATATACCGCCTGTATGCATATTTGTCGCTACATCTCCGCGGGTATGCCGCATGTGCACGCCTCATCGCCCATTTGCAGGCACGGGCAGCTTGCGTCTCGCTAGTCTTCGTTGAGGTCACCGGATCGTCCACGGGAGCGTCGGACTCGCTTGCAGCGTGGGAAAAGCTGCAACGTATTCGAGAAGAGAGCGAGGGCGGGAGTTTTGTTCTAGTGAGTCAGCCAGTGAAGGTGGTTCGTGTGTCCGTCGCCTTCTGTGTCTTCTGAGAGTTTCGCCGGGGATAGGTTCCATGAGGGCGCCGATCGTACCAGGAGGTACTAAGACCGCGCTAGCCTGATGATCGAGTTGGTGCCCACGCGACCGGTTGGACGAGCAAGACCTCAACTTAAACCGATCCTTGCGCCTCAGCTCTATGTCCATGGGAACATTGAGTAGGCTTGCCACCAGGCTTATACACGAGGAGGTCCCGGCAAGGGGAACACAAAGCAAGGAATTGCAGGCCAGGCTGCTTTTTGGCAGCGTCGCCACTACTACGATCGTACAGAGGTGGTGTTTGGTCTATGTGGGCGAGTTCGTTTTGCATTTTCCCTTTGTTCTCTGGCTAGCGTACCACTGCTGTTCTCCGTTCCTCCGTTTGTTTCCCAGGACCTGATCGACAACACGCCAGCGATGTTCGACTCCCAACTCCGGTGCTGGTTGAGAGATTCCTCTCTTCGGCGGCATTGCGCTATTCGTCTTCCCGCAACGGAAACTTTCAGCGGCGTTAACATCGAGGTATCGCCGAAGGCAGAGCGGTACAGCATGGTTTCCGGGTTTCCATGATACTCGCTAGGCCGCACCGCACATAATTAACGTTCAATCAGTTGGTTCAACTTTATTTTGAAATGCGCGTCATGAGGCATGTTGCATGTTTGCTGTAGGCGGAGGTGAGAACGCCAGGGGGTTCCAGAAGATTCCCCCCCTTCGCCTCGGCGTCACCGATGGTTGTGGTGACGAGTCAAGGAAACGAGAGGGTTTGGGCATTCGCTTGGTGTGGCGGGTATAGGTAGCCCCACACCTTCGAGATACTTCCGGTGTATGTCCGTCCCCCCTCCCAATGGCCTGACTTTCGACTGCGGCTTTGGGACAGGTGGAGATCACGCCATACCTTCTGAATCAAGGTCGACCCATGCCACACGGTTCCGTGCCCGCACTACACGAAGGGTGCGTTCCTGTTTATTGGGGGGGGGGGGGCGAGGGGGGGGGAGTAGGGGGGGGGGGGGGGGGGGGGGTACTCATTTGTTGCTCGCCTTAGTCATTTGACCATTGACCACGCATCCCTTTTTCGAGACGGAGCACCGTTCCTACTCCTAATAGAGACACCTCCAACAATTGGGCGCTCATTACGGGGGGGGGGGGGGGGGGGGGTATTGTTAGTTATGTGGGCCCATACTGTAGCACAAAGACCATGTTTTAGGTGCCGAGGTGGTTCGAATTTGAAGAGTCCTGCGAGGGGGGCAATGGTTTATCGTTGGTGTCCGTGGTGTGTCGTTTGCCATAAATCGGTCCGTGTTAATTACTTAATTGTGACCGCTTGCATCCCGCATCGTATCGCATATCGAGATCGCTCGAAAACAAAAAGCCAAATAACAACCAACCGTGCTCCTACCCCAGCTGACTGTCGCATAGCGACGGTAGCATTTCCGTGAAGGGCATCCTACCGTGAAATCATTGAATAATTCATGTGTGCCATACCTGGTACAACTTACCTCAGCCGTGCGTGTATGACGACGTCGCCAAATCGACCTATTTTGCTGCTGTCTTCTTTTCTTCTCTACCCGCATGCAATCGCGTGTTCTCCAGGTTCTCAAACATGACGCTGCTGCAGGTGAGCCAAGCAGGCAGGCACGCAGACGCAAGCAGGTGTAGCACTCATTATTATAGTTGTAACCTAGGACACTGGTGTGGCGAGTTAGCACAGAGGAGGCCGTCACCATGAAATACACGCACACACGAACAAATAATGCAGTGACGGTATCTACAACGCCTGCTAGGAGAACATGAGTGCGTCGTGCTCTACAAACCTCGGCACTACTGCTGCTGCTGCTGCTGCTGCTGCTGATGCTGATGTTGTTGAAAGCGTCGGCTCTGAAAGTGGAGTTTTGACATGCGCGCTTCCCGCACATCCATCAAGCAACTGCTGATGGACAATGCAATCACCATCAAAATAAAAGATGGCAAGGCTATTGCCAGTGGGTAATTTCGACAGAGCGCAAACCTTGAGGGATATGGTTAAGGGTTTACGCATGTCACGGTAGGGGTGGGTGGGTGCATATGCAAATTTTCTGAGAATTTTCTGAGGCTCCTCGCGTGAGAGGAGCTCTATGCTATTGGCAAGCCACCCGCAAGCAGCTTAGTACAAAAATGTGGTACCAGGGTGCGCTTCAACCCGACGACGAGGAAGCCCATGGCCCAGGGTGTATGTACATGAAAAAATATATTGCCAAAACACATGATATCGGGCATGCTTTAATACCTTGTAAGGCATGCCTTATTGGGGACCTGTTACATACTGTAGTTCCTCCTCATCAGCCCCAGTGACAGTTTGATAAAAAAAATGATACCATCCCCATCGAAGCTATTAGCCCTTTTAGAAGTGCAGTCCCATTCTGGGCACAAACCACTCAAATTTCACTTTTAGAACTTTACTGCAGTCCCATTCTGGGCACAAACCACTCAAATTTCAAGGAGTTCGCCCCCAAAACGGGATTGCGGTCTTGAAAGGGTTAATTGCAGACACTGTCCACGGATGAGTCCAACATGATGCCTATTATGCAATTTTCTTTTTTTTGTTGTTCTCAAGGGGGTGTGGCTGGACACGATGGACCAAGGACTGTGCCGTGGTGATCCGCTACTCTGCATCCCCTCTCAGCCTCGCGGGTCGCCACACCAGTTCCAAGCAAACAGGTGTCGAACCCCAGTAACAGCCACGATAACTGTACCGTGATAACTGTACCGTGTATATCAGCACTCAAAATAGGGGGGACGATGCCGAAGCAATTTTGTGTACACCTTTGGACTTGGTGGATTTGTATAGACATTACTAAGGTCCCTAGGTTCCACTGTGTTTTTTTTTTTTCTTGTCTTTTTCGTATTTATTTCCCGGTCTTACTTGTGCTGTTGTGTTCTCGTACCCGGTACGCTGGCGTTTCACTTGCTTGACCTACGACATGAATTCTCGATAATTTTTTGTGTTTGATCTTCCTCTGCCTCACAGTTTGTGGGCACATAATTTGTATCTCTCTACTCGCAGGATGAGGACGTAGGACGGGTACCGGGTGTACTGATGGAGCTGAGTAGAAATGACAATTTAATGTGAAGACAACACACATCGTTGGAGGGTCGTGAACCCACAGGAGTGCTTCTAGGCGTCGACGACATTATATATTTTTGGCCTGACATGGCAGTACTCTGAGAGTTGCTCTTCGGCAGCCTCGCGATCTCGGGACCGAAAAGGGCACGGCTGGTCAGCTACTGGCTGCTCTGGTAGTTTGAATATTGATTCCCCGACATACCATTTTCATGATGCAGCACAGGCTCTTCTTGGCGTCAAGGAAACCAACCCATTGCAGGAAGCACCGTTGCCCCGAGGGGGTTGATGACGTTGCAGGACGCGGCCGATGGCACAATTTTCTGGCAGCACCGAGCGCCCACATAGCAGAGGGTCCGACCCACATCTCACCTCCTTGCATGGTTCCGTCATTGTCGTGTGGCAGAAAGCTGTTTGGTGCCGTATGCGCGGAGCTAAACGACCGCGATATGGCCCTCCTCTTCGCCGTCCGGCAGCCGACAACATCCCTTGAGGTGGGCGCGGAATAGGACTCGAGAAATACCGGGTACTATTAGAAAAATCGAGCGCTTTTGAGAATCAATGAGGAACGAGATCGATGTTTCGTTGTTGGTAGACATGTTGGAGTATCGAATTGGCCCCCTCTTCCTGCCCTCCCATGCTTGTATTCAGCTGCAGCTGCACAGTACTAGTTGCTAGACAAACGTAACGCAAGCAGCCTCTGACAGTGTATCAACTAGCTGAACGTTTTTTCAGGCGCCCCCCCCGCAATGACAGTACTACCAGAGACCGAAGGACACATTTTTCGTGAAAATGGTGCGGGCAGCTAAAAAATTATCGGACACGCTCGAATGGCCGCGCGGGTATCTCTGGACAACGCGAGAAAGTTTACAGCTTTTAAACCGCCGCAACCCTTTGCGCCGTGGCGGATGCCTCCCTTTGGTTCGATAGGAACGGTGGCTGCTGCTGCCGCAGGCCCCCCCCACAACAGGCGCTATTCCCACCCCCCCCGCCGAGGGGTCATTGTCAAGCCAGGGAGTCGATGCCGGCGGTGCGCTCATCGACAGGGGATTGCTGGTTCGTGTGGCAATGAAGGAGGATGTCCTGGATGAGGGACCAGCCGCAAACCTCAACAGCGCCGAATCCGCGGAGTGTTCCGTTGAAAGAGCCGCTGCTTGCGCCAGGTATATATGTGTGTGTGAACTATTTACTAGGGGATATGTGGCCCCATTTAGTATTGAATGACTTGGGAAAAAAAAAGGAAAAAAAAAGTGGGTATCAAAACCCAACTCTATTCCCCCAGTGGTTAGATGGTCATCAAAGCAGACCAAAGATAAGTAACTATATATATACGCATGAATAGATAATTGTTCCGGGTGTTTCGGCACATTGATAATGTTTGCCGACGGTATGTCAGTACGCACCATTCCGACGTGACCGTGCATGGGAGAAATAGAGGCGCACGCACAGGCGGGATGAGCTGAACACTGGTGACACAATAGTTGCGAGCATCAACGGTAAGCACGAGACGGTAGCAACAAAGAGAACGTTAGACTCCGGTCGAGGATTTTCCGAAGGAAGGGGAATATGGGTAATTATCGCACCACGGACGTTCACGGCACTGGCGAGACGAAAGTTTCCGCGGGGCGGGTACCTAATGTTCACGAAACACGTCTACCACGCTGCAAAAGGGCGGGGCGCTAGACACATCCTGTGAGTGCGCGTTCGAGACTGCAGCCAGCACAGTATACATACCAGCACTGCTCTTAGTGTTGGCCAATTGCATCAACCCGTGACCCTGACGCCCCCCCCCTCCCGTCCCGAATCGGCCAAGACAACAGTAGAACGAGTCAATAAATTACTGTGCAGTCTATCTATGTATTGGCCTCGAACGTGCATCTGCAGGTTGCATGCATTCAGAGCGCGTCTTGCGAAAGAGAGACACACAAGAGGCATCGCCGCCACGCCTACCATCGATCCACGGCAATAGTTCCTTGTGGATTCTCGGCATCACAAATACGGATATCAAACAAGGCAAACCGTTGGCTATATACATATTATACATGCGCGAGCGTGTCCCCTACTGTTCGCCAAGGAAGCCTGACAAAACAAGACTATAGAGCCCTACGGTTTTGTGCATATTCCGATTGGTCGACTTTTGTGGTTCCCATTGCGGCACAAGCGGGACGAGCTCATAAAATAACGGAATAAAGTTCATCCGAAAGGGTCTGTCCGCGCGGCAAATGCACTTTGTCACCCGTATCGCAGCATCGAGGTCCTAGAGAAAGGCGCGTACAACCCGCTGCGACACTCTAGCGGGCTGTTCCAGTGTTTGGCGTCTCTTCAAAAGGTGCGCGGTGTCACTCTGTATGGCGACCCAAGTGTTGAGGTGGGAAGTTGAAGACTCGTCAATTACCAGAGTTCGCGCGCGGAAAGAACGACTCTGCACCGGAAAATAAGGGCGGTTAAGACATAAATATAATTACGAAGCGGCCCTCATTTCGCTATCCGCGCACTGGGAGGTACCGCGGTAGACGTCGCAGAGAGCGGGTGGGGAGTCGGTGCTACCGGTAACAAGGGGGTTACGATGCCCCGTCCATCATAAACTGTCGAGAGATGTGTTGACTGACCTGTGTTTGTTCCGGAGTGGAAGCGCGGAGCATATTTATTACCCTGGTATCAGTAGCTGTTCGGGGGTCTGTTTGGACACCATATTTGTTTTAGAAGCCCACATACATGGTGATTTTGCATGCTCTCCAAACGTTCGAGGAATGCATATTTTGTGCGCTGGCTTGCATTACAGGAACTCGGGGCACTCACTCCTTGCGTATTTATACCCAGGGTTGTTGACGAGTCAGGTCAAAATCTCGCGGGTTCGTTCGGGTCAAGTCCGGTAACGGCGGTGTGACCGGACCCGATTCGTGATTGTTCGAAGTCCTCTTGACCCGACCCGACCCAACCCGACCCCTGTGTTGTTGAAAAACTTCTGATCCCGACCCGCGGGCCGGGTCAATCATGATCCGTGAAGAGCGCTGTTTATAACGATCCCCGCCGTGACCATAGACCTGCTTTCGTCGAACTCCGCTCGAATGCCATGCTTTGCAAATACATACTCGTTCTGTGGGCCTGTCTACCTGCCAGGAGAAGCAGCAAGAGAGATCACCGTTTCCGCCATCGGCATCGTCGTCTACACCGTTCAAGGGCTCCGGTGTAGTAGCGCGGGGTGCGTCAGCGCGTGGCAGGGACGCCGGCGGTGTGCCCCAACAGCCGCCCAAGAAGAAGGCTGTCCACTTGCGGTACTCAGAGCCTCTGCTACACCATCAGCAGCAACACCCGCATCATGGAGCAGGAGGACCTCCACACGGAATAAACGGCAGGGTCAAGAAAGGGACCGCAAGTGGAAGATCGAAAAGCAGCAGCAATGTTCCCCGTGAGGGGAGGAAGTCGGGTAGGAGAGAGAAGGAGGGCCCACGCCGTCGCGGTAGCAGTGGTAGCGTTGGTATGGGGCGCCGCGAAGATGATGACTCTATGGTGCTCTGAGAGCGGGGGGAGTGTACGTTCCATAGTGCTCTGAGAGGGTGTGTTTATATCTGCTACCAGGTATGTATGCATGTTTTACTAGGGATGTATCTGGCACGTACCAGGTACCTGGTGCGTATGATGTGTCTAGACGAGGTGAAAACGCTTTTTCTGTTAGCAGATTAATTAGTTTTTTAGGTGTTGTTGTTGTGTTGGCTTTCCCCCCACTTGTATGTGCGGGGCGGGTATCATTGATGCTGCAGACAGATGTAGACAAGGTTGATTACTTGATTACGCTTGTGAGCCTATCAGGCGCTGCTGAGATACTCCCTTTCCGCACGCGCATGCGCGGGGCGGATATCATTGATTCTATATTGCTGCAGTGTACAGCAGTAGCTTCGAGATCAAAATGCAGAAATCATTTGTGGACACAACAACACAGAACATACCAGGTACACGCTTATTATCGTGAAGAAAGCCAACGTGAAGGGTGATGGCCATATCTACCAGTCAGTGTCTGCGATAGCGCGGTGTATGATAGAGATATAAAGTTTACGCATGCATGCAATCAGAACGTCATGGCGAGACTCGCGGAGGTGAAAGCATGGTGTTTGGGGTGTGCGCGCAATCCTGAGTCTGCTTTGCTTGTTTGCTCGCTGCTGCTGCTTCGGCTGCTGCTGCTGCAGATATTTTTTTCCCTGCGAAAGGACATTATCATTACCAGGTACCAGGTATTAAATAACGAAACGTGATCCCCACACTGCTGCGAGCTGCGAGTATAGAAAGGCCACGAACAGTTTGTTACTGTATGTCTGTTCTGCCTTCCTTCCGCAGAGCACGGAGTCGCCTTCTCTGTCTATTACGGTGCTGGTACACCGTTTGTTCCACGGAGAACGGAGACTGGGTGATGAAGCTGTGGGCAGAAAGGACGACAACACATATTAACACGTTGCGAAGCACCCACGCTGTACGAGTCTGTATTCTGCCTGTATTAACCTCTTTAGAACCGCACTCCCATATCTGGGGACAAAACGCTCTAATTATAAGTAGTTTGTCCCCAAAACGGGACTGGGGTCCTAAAATAATTAAAAAGAACAAAATTTTGATCATCGATCTTTTCTCTTTTCTTCTGTCTTTTTATCTTGCCGTTCATATTTTTTGGCGAGATTTTTGTTCCTCAAGTTTTGGGCAAACGGTTTATGGCACATCACCTGGCAAAACCTCGCCTCTAGGTGCGCTCCCCGTGGGACTCCCAAAGCCCACCCACCACAGTCATCCACAGCAGTCGCCGTCCCGCTGTCTTGCCACAGCAGTTCCATTACATCGTGCCCGTGGACTTGGGACTGCTGCTGCAATTGGAAAATAATCGGAAAAATTCAAAACAAATGCGGCGCAATTAGGATGCTACACTGGAATTCTGGGGACCCCGAGATTCCGCGACTATTTACTTTCCCCGTGAAATATCGCTGTAGGGTCGCCGCAGCTCGCAGCTTCTTTCCCGGGTGGTGTACATTCGGTTCGAAGTATGGGGGTCAACAGCAGCAGCAGCAGTAGGGTGCCCGGCACGCTCGCCCCTCGTGCTCACTTGTTACTTACTTGGCTTGAAGTCGGCCCTGCATCTGTGGCATCATCTCACTACGAGTACTCGAATATACTGCAACTGGTAACAACAGGCAGCCTTCGAGCAGGACGAGATGATGACAATGGGTGAACACAAGGAGCGGAGCCACAGCAGCAGCAGCAGCAGCAGCAGCAGCAGCAGCAGCAGCAGCAGCAGCGGGAGGAAGAGGAGGAGAGCGATGGCCACCGCGCTTGGCCTGGCGCTCCTCGAGCTGACCGCCACGCCTTGCGCCGGGCGTACTTCCCTGCGCGGCAGCATGATGACCCCCCACACAGCGCCCACAAAGCGAGTGCAGTACGGCGGTGAGACGGCGCGCAACCGCCGGAACAAGCGCAGGCTGCAAGCCGCCGGTGTAGGAGGCGCGGGCGGCGGCGGCGGCGGCGGCGACGGCTCGACGATGAAACCCGAGCGCCCCCAACCGGCGTGCACGAGCCTCTACGTGCCGACGATTGCCGGGCTCTTCACGGGAACCTACACTCACTCTGGCCACTACAACGACCACCGCCCGGTGTTCTCCAACCCTTCCAGCGGATGTAACATATTCGCCACCCGTACCGACGACACCGCTGCGGTGGAGACCCTGGGGGCGGCGGCGGAGGGCAACGAGACGTGGAGCTGGTACATGACTAACCCCGCCGCGCAGTTCTTCCTGTCTCTCGAGTCCTCCGTTTACGAGCCGGCCGAGCTGGCGGGCATCAAGTCGTGGGTGAGACACAACGACCCGGACTGTCGCAGCAAGGGCACCGCCGGCGGTGCATGCGCCGCGAGCATGTACATCGACTGTACGGTCTTCACCGCCGACCTTTCCCCTGCGCAGGAGCCCACCCCCGCGCCGACCGGTGCTGCCACTACCTTCTCTTCGTCCCCTGCCTACCTCGACGAGACCTCGAACAACTCCACCGCGAGGACGAAGACTCCGGCCGCCGCCCCCACCTCCGCCCCTGCCGCCGCCGTTGTCGTCGCCACACCTACAGCGGCGCCCGCCGCCCCTGCCGCCGCCAAACCCGGCAACGGGAAGTCCACCGCTACCCCGGCAGCTACCCCGGCACCGTCCGCCCTTGGCGCGTCACCGGCGAGCGACGGCGGGGGGGGGGGAATCGACGAGGAGGAGGAGGAGGTGGAGACGTCGACCGAGGACACATCTTCGCTCTCGGGCTGCGTCAACCTCCAGATCCGCAACGGCGGTCCCCGCGCCGGCGTCTACCTCCTCAACGCGACATCCAGCGCGAACGAACGGCCGAGCTACGCCGTCGTACCCGACGACATCAGCGGCGGCGCCGCCACCGCCGGAGGGGAGCTACGCACGGACCGGGTCTTCTCCCAAAAAGTAAGCGTGTGCGCTAGCGGGTGGGGGGGGGTGGTGAACTCCACCTGGGCGGAGTCGATCGGAGCCCTGCCGTCGACGGCGACCCCGCGTGCCGTGTTCCTCATGTACGTCGCGCAGAACCTCGACCTGGCCTCGGACAGCAAGTGCGAGGTAGACGTCTGGTTTATCGCCGACGGAGGTGTTACCTCTCTCTGGGACGCCGGCGAGAACACGTTCTTGTCTGTGTCTAGCCTGGAGGACCCCTCCGATGCGGCGGTCTGGGCCAAGTTCACGCCGGCGACGAAGACGGCGAGGGCGACGCTGGTGGACAACACCTGGATCAACGTGGGCTGCGCCGACGCCGCTGCGGTGGAAGAGGCGGAGGAGGACGCGGAGTCTGAGCAGGGGAACGCGATGGTGGTACCGACGCCGCCGGCGCCGGTGGGGGAGGAGCCGAACGGGAGGAGAAGGAGGAGGAGCTAGGCTTGAAAAACAGTGAGCTATATATACCCTGGTACCTGGTACGTAGCTCATAACCAAAGGAAGGAAAGGAGCCGAGCTACGTAGCCGGGATGGATGGTGGAGGGATATCGTCGTCATCATCCGTCGTGTACCGTTTTTTTCCTTCCAATTCTTGGACGGAGCGAGCTGGCGCGCTGGGGGGGGGGGGGGGGGGGGGAAGGAGGAGGAGGACGAGCGAGGACGAGGAGCTGAAAAAATGGCTAATGTTCTCCTCGTGGTCTTCGGAATGGGAGAGGTTTTCCAGTGAGTGTGGTGCGGTGGTGGTGGGCGGCGGTGGTGGTGGTGGTGGTGGTGGAGGTGGTGTGTTGTGCTAATATACTATTGCCTGACCTACCAGGTACGATGTTGATGCTTCCTACAGCAGCAACTACTGGTTGGTGCCGGGTGGGTTATTATGTTCTGTCTTGTGCTTTTTTTTCTAGAGTTCGGTTCGTCGGCCGGCGGTTGGTGTTTTGAGAGAGACGTTTGTGGTTCGTACTCGTACCACCCGTATGCGTTTCTTCTTTTTTTCGGGGTCTTTATCGTCGGTCGGTGTCGGTTTTCAGTCAGACTTATTTGATTGATTGAGGCTTTTGAGTGAGAGAGAGGCTTGGGGAATGCATTTTTTTTTTCTTCTTTTTTTCTTGCGGTCCCGTTTGTTGCGCCGTTCGGGAAGGGTATCAGGGTATACCTGACAGGGCGTGCTGTTTGCTGCGCCAGGCATGATATATATATACCTGGTATGCCCGTCCCGTCCACCCTCTTTCTTCCTGTAGATTGTGAGGTGGAGGTGGAGGTGCAGGTGCGTTTTTCTGTGTGTGTGCGTGTTTTTTTCGCCTTTTGAGGCGAAACGGCGAGAAGAGTATCGTTTCGGTTGCATACCGTCGCATCCATCGACCGTCGATCGGGGGGGTGTTCTGTCTGTCTGTCTTGGTTTTCATTCATGGTTGGTTGGGGAGGTGTTGGTTGGAGCGTTTCCTGAACCGATACCACCTAACCTATTGTACCTCATACCTCACCTATCCAACCATCAATTCCGAGGTATGATAAGACAGGTTGTTTTTTTATAGGCTACATATATATATATAGGCTCTATGAGGCCTTCACGTCTTTTAGATTACAGCGGTGGCCTTTTTTTTTTCTTCGTCGGTTCCATTTTTCTTTTTTTTTTTGTCGCTACTTCCTTCCTTGGACGGAGTGCGTGCGGTGCGCAACCTATGTAACACAACATTATTGTATCCCGTAAAAGTTATTGGCGCACGTCAAGTTCGGTCAATCAATCAAGTATACAGCGAGTAGAGCGCCTACCTACCTAACCTACCACTGGTGGAATGAGTGCGCCCGTGGCGGCGGCGGTTTGTCGTGGTCACGAGAATTGTGCGTCATGCGTTACCGTGTATGATCCGCGTGCGCGAGCGGTCGGTCTCTTATCTAGGAGCCAATCACATCAATCTTCGGCGCGCGGGGGGAGGGGGGGGGTTGTGGGTGGGGGGGGGGGGGCGGGTGTCGCGTTTCGAGCTATGATTCGATTGTGTTTGTGTTGGGTTTTTTTTGGGGGGGGGGGTGTTCGGACCTGTGAGCCGGAGGCCATTACGGCCTCCTCCTCCCTCGTCCCCCGCTGTTCTTGGCTTGGTCTATCAAAAACTCTGATATTCCGCGACAGATAGTGCGTTGCCGCTCTGGGAGGCAGCGGGGGGGGGGGGGCGAGGCGAGGGCGGCGAAGGGGGCAGCCGCTCTGACGAGGAAGTAAAAATTGAACTGGTTTTTACCCGAGTGAGAAAAAAAAAGTATACCGTACGTACAAGTTAGTGACACTGTTGTCTTGTGTCAACAGCGGGGATAGTGCTGTAGGTACCAGGTATCATACAGATACTTCGTGGACCTACTCCTCGGTGCAGTTGTCGGCGTACGTACATGCATGAGGCGGGGGGGGGGGGGTGGATGGGATTGCTTTATGGGATTCCTTAGACGACCAGGAGAGGACCAGCTGCAACATACTATATATAGATATGATATCCATCGTCAGCGGTGGGAAGTTACAGTAGTTTGTTTCCCTTGTGTTGCCATCTGGTCTTTCGTTTGGGCCATTTTTTTCGCTTTTCTGTGTGCCCCCCACCCTACTACCTGCATGCACCCAGCTAACCTGCTAGGGGAGTGGGGTGGCCTGGGAGCGGGGGGCGTTTGTTTTTCTTTCTGCGGCATATTTTTTTACTGGTGGTTGTAGTTATTGTGGTTATTTCGTTCAACCTCAGGAGAAGACATATTTTTATATTTTTCTGCCATAGGTCGGAGCTGGTTTTGTGTTTCTTGTCTTGTCCGCACCATTTGCGTTCGGCGAGGGGGGGGGAGGGGGGGGGGGGGGGTCAGCACGGTTGCGGGGGGGGAGAAGGAAGGTTTTAAAATATCACATTGCTGAACTCAACCAAAGCACTTGCTTCTTTTATTGGTCAAGAGATGTTTCTGGATACTCTTCTGAGAGTTTTCGCATCTCACTGGCGATGGCTGGCCTATGCATGGCCCCTCGCCGGACGATGTCAAACTGGCTTTGGGCTTCTCGCGTGTCGTTCCTCGCTTATGCCAGACAACGACCATTATGTATGTGTTCGATTTTCGGCTGCATGAATGACACCACGACGACATTACGTGTTTGGCCGCGATCGCTATTCGCTCTATACACACAGCAGTAGTGACAAACATTTTCGAACGTTTCCTTTTTGTCGTGTGTCGTTCCCGACGCGCGTCTATGAATGACACCAGCAACTGTAGAGTTTTGACACAACATTTCGGATGTTTCCTCCTCGTCTCATATCGTTCCCGACACGCACGCGTTTTGATTAAACAAAATCCATCCATCATTCTTGGCACAATTTGCGTTTGTTTGCTGGTAGATGAGACGCCTTTAGTTTAGCTGCGCAAAAAGAGGGTACACAGCCGGGAGAGGAGACCCGATATCGCCACCGCCGCCCCGCCCTCGCCCCCTTCCTCCCCCAACAAGCAGCCTGCCTGCACCGCACGCAGCAAGCAGCGTTTTGCGTGCACATGCACACGGTGCGCACGGTAAGTCGACACGAGCACCTCACCTCTCTACTCACACACAAGGTCCTCGCTCTGTTGATAGATACCTGGTACACTATTACCGGGGACCATAGTAAATAGGACCAAATATTGTTATTACGGGGGGCCATAGTTAACAGGACCAAATATTGTTAGTAAAAATGGTTAAACTTATAGGTTTTTATGAATACCATAGGTCCTGTTAACTATGGTCCCCCGTATTAGTAAAAATAGCGAAATACCTTGGTATATACCCTGGTAGATTTTTGTATGGGCCGTAGGTTCTATTTAATATGGTCCCCCGTGATATTAGGATTAGTACCATTGTTTCATCTGTTTCGTCTACCAGTTTTTACGGTATGGGATGCTACGCCATGCCTCTTCCTTCACCCGGCCGCCCCACCCTCTAGCCTGAATGTCATCCTGTTGCCTGAATTATCATCACCCACACACTGGAACACCGCCGACGAATGAATAGCAATATACCAGGTATGAATCTGCCTGTGTACGTTCCTACTGCTGCGCTGCTGAGTGTACGTATGACACACACAAATGGATAGCAAACTACGCCACCCGTCAAAACGTACCACGTACACACAAACTATACAACATACATCCGTCGCCTGTGAAAAAAAAACACAAAAACACAAACACCGTGCTGTACGTATAGC
This sequence comes from Nereocystis luetkeana, assembly GCA_031213475.1. Taxonomy (NCBI): domain Eukaryota; class Phaeophyceae; order Laminariales; family Laminariaceae; genus Nereocystis; species Nereocystis luetkeana. Next base: position 1,265,273 of record JARUPZ010000019.1, read on the forward strand.
TATAATAGCTGACCGCAGGAAAACGAAAAACGCTTCGAACCCGGTATGGACCGGTAAACAATCTTTTGTTTTCATTTATTTGTTGCTGTCATAGCTACGCCAAATACGAAGTGGGCCGCAAATAGTGCTCTTCCTTTTGTTCCACGCACCAGTCGTCTGTCCCACATTCCACACGCACACATTAGTGGTCTGTTCGACACATCGCCAGTGGTCTGCCCCACACAAACCAGTCTGTGCAAACACATCAAGAGTGGTCTGTTGCACACGTCATCAGCGGTTTGCTGCACACATCCAGCGGCCCGTGCGAAACATCGTCAGCAGTCTGTCCGCACATGTACTACGCGTGGTCTGCCCCGCACAACAGCAGTCCTCTGCTCCTTCCTTCAACACGCGAAATCAATCAAGCTGATGGTCTGTCTGTTCCACAGGTTCAGTGGTCTGTCTGTTCACACGCACACACACACATCAGTCGCCTGTCCTGTCCCACATAAAATATCATCAGCGTTCCGTCCCACCCACCCGCCATCATCCATCAAGTGGCCTGTTCCACTTCATCTCGAGTGGCCTGTTCCACACGCGATGTAAGCAGCCCGCGCCACACCACACAAGAACGGTCTCTTCCGCACACGAGTGGTCTGTTCCGCGCGTGACGAGTGGTGGTCTGTTCCGCACGTGATGAGTGGTCTGGTTCTATGCATCGAAAGTGGTCTGGTTGTTGTCTGTCTGTTTACCGCTCCTCCGGAGAAGCGTCGATCCTACGGTACCACTCCTCCTCCGACATGACCTGCACCCCCTTCTCACGAGCCTGCTCCAGCTTCCCCCCCGGGTTCAGTCCCACCACCACCACATCCGTGCGCCGCGAAATCGAGCCCGTCACGCGAGCCCCCAGATCGCGGGCGACAGCTTGCGTTTCCGCCCTCTTCATTCTGCAAGGGGGGCGAAAAAATCCGGCACGTGGGTTACAAATTAAAAAGAAGGAAGAAACAGGACTCTTAGGGTCGCGATCTTCAACGACGAGTGTTTTTCAGTTTTTTTTTTGCAGTATTTTCCCGAAAATTCGGTATTTTCCTACAGGAAAAATCCAAGAAATACCGAATTTTCGGGAAAATACAGAACCCCCCCCCCCAAAAAAATAGCCCTCGTTAAGATCGCGACCCTTAGACCTATGCCAATGGTACAGCGAAGTTGCAATAAAAACTTTGAATTTCAAAGATACCCGCCAAAAAAAAATCAGAACACGCTTCCTATGGGCCACCTAAAAAAAAAAAAAAGTTCCGAACTTTTGGAAAAGCCCGAAAAAAGCAAATCTGGGGCCGATGTTGGGCCAACATCGGCTTGAGAAAAACTCAGGCCGATCTTTGGTTCGAAGCGGCGAGATTCCGAGTCCTCGACAGACATCGATCAACAAAACCAACGATTGCGTCACGAATTCTGAACGGAGTGCGCTCGTTAGGGGCTCCGACCCACCCTAGGGTCACCGTCTTCACACCATGGCCGGTGTCATGTGGCGGGAGCTGACCAGGCGTGTGATAAAAAAACATTTGGCCGCTGGTTTGCACAAAACAGAAGACAAAACTTCTCCATCCGTCTCGAATGGCAAAAAATAGTCTTTTTTTCAGGTTTGGGAGGATACCGTCCGACGCCGCCGGCAAGCTCTCGCCCCCTAGACCATGGATCCGCCTGATATCTTCGAGGCCGTCATCTATACTCGTTGGGCTTGCCAGATACCGAGTGGGTTGGCCGTGGGCAGAGTCTATGTCGAGATCGAGGGTCGATCGTCGCACGAGCTGGTTTCGATCACCGTGTTGACAATTTGCGACCAGAAAAACACAAATTGCGCCGCCTGCAGCCGTTGGGGAAAAAAAAAGAAAAAATCAAACAATTTTCTCTTTTTTTCCCACAGCGGCGGTACGAGAATTTTTTCGGCTGTTTTTTTAAAGCCATATATTTAAAAAAAAACTTTTCAACTTCGCGTTTCCATTGGCATAGGTCTTATGTATAGTATAGCTCGCTCGTGGGCACAAAAAAAAAAGAAGCCCACCATGAAGTATGAAATAAATAGGTCGCGCAAAACGAAAGAAGGAAAGCACAGCACTGGTAGTGCTGCTCTATTACGGGGGGCCATAGAAAAAAGGACCTACGGTACACACAAAAACCTATATATTTACCCATTCTTATTAACAGCAGTATTAGGTCCTGTTTACTACAGCCCCCACCGTAAGAGGTGCAGAGAAAGGAAGGGAAACATGGGTGATGGGAGGGAGGGCGGGGGCGGGGCGGGGCCGGTATATGTAGCGGCAGAAAAGCAAAACGAAAAAAAAACGCGTACTACTGTAGTCTAGGTTGAAAACATATATCGGGAAACGTGGGTGAGGGATACGTGGGAAGGGGGGAGGGGGGGGCGTGTACTCATTCTCATCTAGGGGGGGGGGGGGTTGGAGGGTAGGGTACACTTCGAAGTTTAGAGAAACGCCTACGCCCAAATAGGGGGGAGGGGGGTGTACTCGTGTCATGCATGGCCGTAGTCGTATGACCATACAGTAGACCCTAGCATCCCTACAATGCCGGGGCGGAGCACGTCGGGTTTTCAATGACCAGGCAGACATTGATTGATTGCACCAAGCGCGAAGCGCCGTGAGGGGTTGGGCGAGTCGTACGAAGGGTGAGCTACATTCTACTGCTGTAAGGACCGCTTGGTGAGGAAGGTTTTCTTGAATATGGATGGATGGTAGCGTCGCAAGCATGCGGCAAAGAAACGCCTGCGCCCGGAAGGGGGAGGGGCGGGGGGCACTCCCAGCCAGCCTGCACCGAGCGATGGTGAGGCGGTGCGGGTGCGAGTGGTGACATGCCCCCTCGCTATATACCGACCGCGGAACCCAACCCAGAGAGGGGGATCGAGCAGAAAACAAAAAAGAGGCCACGATCAATCGAAACGAGAAAAACAAACAAAGATACGTACTAATAGCTTGCTCCACTCGATTGCCATCAACCAACCTTCCACCAAAAATATAACCTAACTACTGTACTCTTATCAGGTATGCATACAGGAACGATCTGGACCTTGGCTTGATATAATAGCCCCACACGCGACCAGGCTCATAAACAAAAACCAAGCACACACAAACAGGGAGTTTTTTTTCAAAAACAAAATACGAAACAGGTACAGGTACAAGCATCCGACCTCCACAACCGCCACCTCCCCCCTCTCAACCCTTTTAGGACCGCAGTCCCGTTTTGGGGACAAATCACTCAAATATCAAGTAGTTTGTCCCCAAAACGGGACTGCGGTTCTAAAGGGGTTAATACTATTAAAAGTACTGCTGTCCATACATGCAAGCCCGCCTCACAAGCGGTTCTAAGTAGGATGCAGCTCACCCTTCATGCGACGACTCGCCGAACACCTCACGGCGCTTCCCGCATGGTGCAAGCAATGTCTGCTCTGGTCAGTGAAAATCCGACGTGTTCTGTCCCGGCATTGTAGGGATACGAGGCTCTTATCACCTGTGTTGCACTGCCTACTGAACACAATAAAAGCCCCCACAACAAAGACAATGGAAGCACGACTGCCGCCCTTTTTTTTTTTCGAGGATTTTTCGTTTTTCTGCTCCGGTTCCGATAGCTTCCATCGAGCCAAAAATTGGCAGGGCAGGTATGAGCTCCTTTGGTGCACTCCCGTGAGTGTGCCAAAGCGACAGCACTTTTAATGTCCTCCTGAGGGGCACACCTCGTCGCTGAAGTTTGAAAGTGTGGTTCCAGGCGTTTGAAAAATTGATTTCTTGTACTGTAGCCAAATATTTTATACCCCGGTGCTGAACGATCAGGAGGAGAACCCAGAAGCTACGATTACGTTTCAGTACGTTTCCTCCTTCCCGTTCTACACCGGGGAAAAAAATACTACTAATAGGCTACAGTACAAGAAACCAATTTTTCAAACGCCTGGAACCACATTTTCAAACTTCAGCGACGAGATCCGCCCCGAAGGAGGACACGAAACGTACGGTCGCTCTGGCACACTCACGGTAGTGCACCAAAGGAGCTCATTTATGCCCTGCCAAAGTTTGGCTGGATGGAAACGTTCGGAGCTGGAGCAGAAAAACAAAAAGTCATCGTAAAAAAATATATGGCGGCAGGCGTGCTTCCACTGTCTATGTTGTTGGGGCTTTTGGCGAAATCAGTTTTTTTTTTCTTGAAGGGGAGTGCAACACAGGTGTTATGGCGATACGATTATGGCCATGCATGATATCGAGTACGCCCCCCTCCACATACAGCCATACATACCTCGTCAAACTCCCAGTAAAAACTACCGTCTTCCCCTCCACCCAAGAACCCGCCCCAGCCCCAGACAGGCTCTCCGCATCCTCATGATCGCCCCCATCTTCTGGTACGCCCCCACCACCACCATCCCCTCCTTCGGTGATGGGCTGCCGCCGCCGCCGCCGCCGCCGCCGCTGCCCTCCAGGGGCGGCGGCAAAGCGCACCTCGGAAGCCAGGGCTTCAACGACCTCGCGGTTGTCGCTCTCGGCCCGCGCGAAGCGAAGGAGCGAGGTTAGCATCGCAGGGCCCATGCCTTGAATGCTCAAGAAAGGTTCGAGGGTGGCTTCTGCGACGGCGGCGGCGGCAGCGGCGGTGGCGCTGTCGGCAGACGATGCGCTGTCGGTAGTCGTGGTGTCGGTAGCTGTGCTGTCGGTGGCATTTTGGCTGTCCGCAGTTGCGCTGCGGTTGGTGTATCTTGCGATGTCGGTGGTTGCTGTGCGGTTGGCGGCGGTGGCGGTGCCTTCGAGCTCGTGATGGGCTTGGGCTTGGGCGTGGGCTTGGGCTTGTCTGGCAGCCTCTAGCGCCTCGGACGCATCCGAAGCTCTGCCGACGGTGTGCGGTTATCGTGCGACAAGTTGGGGTAAAGTGGTGGGGGGAAGTCAACGGAGAGCGGGGGGGGGGGGGGGGGGGGGGGGGGAGGGGGTACTCATTATCACGCGTGGCCGTAGTTGTATGACCATAGGATAGGGGGGGGGGGGGGGGGGTACTCATTATCATGCATGGCCGTAGTTGTATGACCATAGACCCTCGCATCGCTACAATGCCCGGACGGAGCACGTCGGGTTTTCACCGACCAGGCAGACATTGCTTGATTGCACCAAGCGCGAAACGCCGTGAGGTGGAGATCGGGTCGCATTAAGGGTGAGCTGCATCCTACTAAGAACCGCTTTTGAGGCGGATTTTCTTGCATGTGGATGACTGCATCAATGAGTTGGTTTAATTTCTGGAGAGGCCAGTTTCCATAGACAGCTATGGGCTTTACTGTGAAACTGCCTCGTGGGTGCCTTACCATATACACACCACCTGATACGATCACCCCCCTTGTGCGGAGTTAAGGTTCTCCACGCAGAAAAATGATCTAACTTGACCGCCAGCCGTGGCAACGGGTGCCTCACCATATACACACTACGTGATACGATCATCCCCCTTGTGCGGAGTACAGGCTCTCCCCGCACAAAAAATCATCTAACTTGACCGCCAGCCGTGGCAACCGCCAAAAAAACGAAAAAACAAAAAAAACGGTACCCTGGCTGTCTAGCTCCACGCAACGAGAGGCGTGTTTTACAGCGTCGTCGCCAACCGACGCCAACCCAACCTATGTACATACCCAGGTATACATTAGAAGGAGGGGGAGAGAAAAAGGGAAAGAGAGAGAGAGGGCGGGGGGGGGGGGCATAGGAGAGTAAGACATCATTCAGAATTGGAAAAATAAATCGAAACGAGAGACAGAGGGAGACGGACGAAAAACAAAATGAGGCCATAAAATGATACCTGGTACCTGGTAATTAATACTCGAGAGAGGGAGAGGAGTGTAGCGGCAGGGAAATCCACGACAAATACCAGGGGGCGGAGAGGCGATTCCGCGACGAGATGCTCGAGACACGGAAGACCCGCGAGGAAGGAACGTCAAGAGCATACAGAGTGTTACGTTGCTGGTGCGATAATATCACATGATATCCTGCTGGTGCTATATTACCACATACCAGGTAGTGATTATGATATCTCCATGATTATGTAAGAGCGAGACTGGCTCAACGTCCAGGAAGAGAAAACACCAAAAACGACCGCCGAGCATAAAAAACGGAAACACACGGTACATGAAGACACACGCAAGCAGTACACACGCGCACGGCCGCCCGGGGCCGGGGCCGGGGCCGGTCGGAAGGAAACGATGCATGGGCAACATGCGTCCCAGCAATTAATCAACGCCTCTCTCTTCCTCCGGCCGTTTTCGGCGGGACATCGGCCGCCCACCCACCAACCAACAGCCGTGAGCGTCGCCTTGCTTCCTTGAGCGGGCAATGCAGCAACCCCCCAATCTCAGCGCTGCTGTCTAAACAGACTACTTCCGGGGCGAAGCAAGTCTTCCCTATTTACTACAGCATATACGGCCGCCAAGATGTAGGGCGTGTGCGGATACCACGCCCCCTTTCCCCTTGTTCGTACCGCCTCATTTCACACAATTTGAAGGTCAACGGAGGTCCTCCACTCCGTTCCGTGAAGGCCAGAGACACCACCGACCCACCTCTCCGTGAGTTGTCCACACCACAAGCATGCAAGAGCGAGAAACCCGCCCGGGGCTCCGGCCCCACACTGGCGTCGTCGTCGGCAGGTGCCTTGTCAGGGCCAAGCCTTCCTTTTAATTCACACGGCCGCAAAAAAAAAAATGAAGGGCGCGCCTTCTTGCTTTTTCAGCTTTGGGGTGAACCCGGAAGTCTGAAGCCGGAGGGAGACAGACTTCGCGCCGTCCGCAACGAAAAAAAAAAAAATCCGAAGAAAAAGTACCAGGCCACAATATAACATACCAGGTACCAGGGGTGCACGTGAAAGACAGTTCCGAAATTCCACTACGTTTTACGTGTCCATTTTCGACACCCAGGCATGGAGGCGTTCTCTTTTGTTGCTTGCCTTGGTAATTTAAACATCGGCCACCTTGCATCCCTTTCGAGTCGGAGCACCGTTCCTGTTCCTCACAGACACCTCCAACAGTTGGGCGCTCAGCACGTAGTTTCCATATCATAAAGGTATTATAGTATATACATAAAACATATTTTTGGTAATCTTACCCCCTTCCTGTTCCACCATCTATCTCCCAGGATAGCGATAGTTTTTCTCGCTGCTATCCTGTGACCCAAAACTTCTCCGTGTCGCATTCATCTATTTTTCCTCGTCTCCTCCTCTAGCACAATCCCCTTCCACCTTGTACAGATCACATTCTCCCACGATGTGACCAGGCAGGGGGATACACTACACCCACACAGTAAATTGAAGCTGAGAATACTCAGGAAAAGATAAGTTGTTCCCAGTAAACCCGCCCTCAAACCCAACCCCACCGGTTTATTTTCACCTTCGAATATTACGGGGGACTATAGTTATTAGGACCAAATATTGTTCGTAAAAATGGTTAAATATATAGGTTTTTGTGCATACCATAGGTCCTATTAATTATGGTCCCCCGTGATACCTATTTGTAAGGAGAGCGGTGTCGTCCTGACTTTCGGTCTTGCAACCCATATCGATACATGCTGGTTTTCGTTTCTTTTTCTTTTTTTACATACTGGTAGGTATTCCACCAGCGTACACATCAGTGGACGGCAGATACAAAATGTCCACCAGCGTGCGTTCCCATCAATACCGAAAGCTACGACCCTATCTTGGTCTTGTTATCTCTTTACCTCGATACGCCTCGCCATACCACTTGAAACCCTGGACCAACGCACACAGTTGACGACAGTTACGAAACAAAATATACACCAGCGCGACTTCCTAATGATAGCGAAAACCACCTATACCCTAAACCTCAGTCTTGTTTCTCCCTAGCTGAATACGCCTCGCCAGAGCAATTGAAACCCTGGATCAACTCACACAGTTGACGAAAGTTCGAAAATATCCACCAGCGCGAGTTGGTACTACAGCGAAAGCTGCCCTATCTTAGTATTGTGATCTCCCTGCCTAAGCACGCCTCACCATAAAAATTGCAACCCTGGACCAACACACACAGTTGACGACAGTTACAAAAAGTCGACCAGCGCGAATTGACACAATATATACCGGTAGTGTCTTACTGTCTTATTCTTGTCATCTCCCTATCTAAGTAGGCCTCACCATAGCGATTGAAACCCTGAACCAACGCACACAGTTGACGACAGTTACAAAATATTCACCAGCGCGAGTTGGTACTATAGCGAGGGCTACCCTGCCTTACTGTTTATATAGATCAGATAGATCATGATCTAGTTCCTCTACAGTTCCCCACCTACCTGCCGTTGCGAGAGGATGTGCATGATATGTCTGCATACAGTACAGATCCAACCCAGGAAACATGTGCTACGTAGAGCATGCAGTTAAGTCATCAATACGGGTCCCACCCAGCAACAACGAGGTGTACGTCACACAAATAGTACTACTGGGGACCATAGTAAATAGGACCAAATATTGTTAGTAAAAATATCGAAATATATAGGTTTTTGTGTGTACCGTGGGTCCTATTTAATATGATCCCCCGTCATAGATCACACAGATAGTAGACCACACGGATATCACGGGGGACCACAGTAAATAGGACCAAATATTGTTGGTAAAAGTACGTAAATATAAAGGTTTTTGAGAGCGGATTAGGTCCTATTTACTAGGGTCAGATTACACAGATGGTAGATCACGCAGATGGTAGATCACACAGATAGTAGATAACACAGATCAGGAATGTATCTGGCGCCCAAAAAGTTCTACGTAGCTAGATCGTGGATGTGGGAATCAGCGATATTTCTGAGGGGTGCTTTCTTCGTTCGTAGCCCTCAAGGTACACTCGTATTAATAGTAACTAGTTCCTGAACAACGGTATCGTATCATAATAACGATACTGGAGAAAAAAAAATGCTGTTTTTTTTTTCGGTGACGCACCTCGTGAGCGCGCCCCAGAAAGCCTCGAAGCTTCCGTCAAACTCCTCGGCGACCACCTCGGCCATGCGCGCGCCGACAAGCTGAATGCCGAGGGAAAATATGAAGCTGTTGTTTCGATAGGAACCAACAAAAAAAACAACAACAACAGCGTCGTCGGGCGGAAGGAAAGCTTGATGAACAAACAGCCAGACTCAAAACACACACATACACGTACATACATACATGCATGCATTCGCAAACCCCCGCTAACACCCGCTCACGCTCGACACTTGCCACGCTTCGTTTCTTGTTGGTTTTCTTCCATCTTTCTCCTTTCAAATTGGTTGATTGATCCTGTTACATTCCCGGTCACGCGCATACGCTTGCCGACTTCTACTTTTCTTGTTCACCTTCTTACTAATATTAATTCCTTCCAGAATGCTTCTTCCTTGACCTTGCTGCATTGCGTTTCTTTTTTTGTTCCTCCATTTTTTATCTTTCCAAGAAATAGTTGATTCTGCACACCCACTTGCTCCACACGCACGCTCACGCACCGACCAAGCGTGACGTCCTTAGCCCTGTCCACAGCGTCAAGTACGTTGCGAGCCGACAGCTCCCCCCACCCTTCCCTCCCTTCCAGGATTGATTCCACCTCCACCTCTCCGCCAACACCCGCATTTTTGGATCGCCCTCGCGTCTTCTTCCCCCCCCCTCCCCCCGCCCCCCCTGCTACTGCTGCCGCTGCTGCTCCAGCTCCTGCTCCTGCTGTTGCTCCTGCTGCTGCTGCTGCTACTGCTACTGCTTCCGCCCCTGTTCCCCCTGCTGCTTCTGCTGCTTCTGCTGCTTCTGCCGCCGTTGCGGGAGATTCGCCAGGGAGGGAATGCGGTGGCGGGGACGATACACTATCCTCCCCTGCCAACCCAAGCCCGTCGCCTTCGCCTTCTCCGCCGGTCGCGGCCACCACAGTCCGGGACCGGAGGCGGAGAATGTCGACAGGGCTCCGGACGATCCCGGCTTCGTACAGCTCGTTCAGTCTGAAACGGGGGGGAGAGAAAGGGGGTGGAGGGGGAGAAGAACGGGTTAGGGACAGGGGGGAGAAGAGGGAGGACGAGGGGTTAGGGGTTGGGGTTGGCGGGGGGGTATGGTGGGTAGTGGCGTTGGTCAAGGGGAGGGGGGAGGTATTCTTTAGGCATATGTAGGTGGGCGGAAACGAGTGGGTCGCGTAAAATCGCTGGATGGAGTGTCACCCTCTCCTCAAGTTAGGGATAGGGTTAACTGCAGTCCCGTTTCGGGGACCAAATTGCTTGGAATTTGAGTGGTTTGTCGCTAAAACGGGACTGGAGTTCGAAAGAGGTTAAGGAGCACGCGACACTCGCGCAACCCTGGGACGGACGGACACACACTCCATTTTACTGCGTAATACTGAT